>CAUYON010205707.1:0-25215 GCA_963573935.1 Arctocebus calabarensis | reverse complement strand
GTGTAGGGAGGGTATTTGGGGGGACCTCACCTAATGTGCATGATGCAATGGTACATTTCAAAACTATTAAGAAATGAGTACATTTGTGATGGATGTGTTACTTAGTTCAAAGTAAGCATTTCAAATTGTATATTGAAGCAGTACCCTGAACCCCATAAATGCATCAATGTACAAAGTTATGATTTAATAAAAAACAATTAAAAAAAAGAGAGGGAAAAACTGTTGAACTCCTTCTCAGAAGTGATCTAACTGCCCTTTCTTTTACAGCTTCCCTTTCCAACTTCCCATCTTTCCTTCCTATCCTTCTCCAGCATCAGGAAACAGAACTTATGGGAGCAGAGCCATGGGGAGAGTGCTATCTTGAGGCCCTAGTGACATTCAGAGGGAAAGTGGGACAGAGCAGAGAGGCCAAGTGAGGTTGTCACCAAAGATAGGCCTGGAGGGGGAGAAAAGGAGCTGGAAACATAAGTGAACGGATGTGTTAACTAAGTAAAGAATCATTTTAAAAGATAATGGGAGCCATTTCTTACTATCTAAGAAGAGATTTATAGATGTGGATATAAGACTAAAAAAGAATTCTGAAACATTCATCTGGAATTGAGAGTGCTGGTACAAATTCATAAGATATAAAAAATATATAGACAAGCATAGAAATAATCATAGATGTAAGTATAGACATGATTGTATGTACGCACACGCGTGTGTGTTTATATGTGTGTGTGTGTGTGTGTGTGTGTATTTCCTCCTGCTTCATTACATTAGAAAACCTAGAAGTGAGGACATTCCAATAGCAATGGGCAAATGAAAACAGTAAGCAAACAGATCTGGTTTTGAAATACCATGCTCTAGGAAAAACAGCTGATCTGATTCTAGGCTGCATTTGGAATGGTACAAAATTATAAGATAAGCCTGGGGTATCCAATTATGCCAGAAAGTAAGGAAGCACTGAAAGAATGGGTAGGGCAGAGATATGTCAAAAAAGACACAAACCAGCTTGAAGAGCTACCACTGGCCAAATCTAAGAAAAGATGATCATTTAAAAAAAAAGAAAGAAAGAAAGAAACCTAATGAGATTATAAGATTACATCCTATTGAATAAAATAGGAATCCAGGAGTCCATGCTGATATAACTGAATAAATGATGGAGCAGAGGGGGAAATCCTTTCTCGCAGCAGAATGACGGCAATTGAGAGAGTAGTAAATGGAGTCATCAATGGATGCCAAGCCTGGTAAGTATAGAGTTTGCATAATATAGCATTATCTCCCCACAAAATGCTGCTCGAATGCAAAGGAAAAGAGGACATTTTAAAGGTAATAAACCCAGAGATTTCACCTTGGTCAAGTAATCAAAATTAGAATCACCAGTGATTTGACGGGTCAACAGGCATGCCTCCCAAATATTATGCAATAAGAAAGACATAGAATCATTTCTATGGTATCCTGACAAGAATTTGTGGCCTGGCCTACGTTTGCTCATGGGTAAATACTGAATGTTTACCCATGAATGTTTACTGAATGTTTACATTCAATGTCTACTTGTCATTGAATGTGCTCACATTAAGGATTATTCTACAGACTAAAGGCCTAGATTCTTTAAAAGTCTGGAGGACATAGAGCTAGAGAAAGATGGAGGAACTGTTCCAAATTGAAAGAGAATACTGAGACTTGACAACTGAATGCAACACATGATCCTAGATTGCACACAGACCACAAAGGAATAAGACACATTGACAGGACAGATGGTGGAATTCGAGTGAGGTTAGTAAAATAGATAATAGCATAGCAATGTTGATTTTCTGATTAGGAATAAAGTAAAATAAGAGAGTGTCTTTGTTTCTGGAATGTACTCACTAGAGTATTCACACATACAGTTTCCATAGCATTATATGGATACAACCTAAGTGACCACTTAAAAGTGAAGGGATAAATAATTTTTAGTGTACTCATACAATATGTAAATACCATTATACAGTTGTATAAATCAATACAATAAAATTACATTCATCAGTATAGATAAATCTCCTAAGACTGAGTGAAGAAGGAAATTGCAGAATGATAAAGTATCAATCCATTTAAGTTTTAAAAAATCAACCAATATATTTTGTAAATATATGTAAGCAGTGATATATTAAAATACACACCAGAATTATTAAAACACTAAATAAAGGCTAGTGCCTACCTCAGCAGAGAGTTGGAAAAGAATGACTCTGAGACAAAAAAATATATATATATATAAGAGGCTTCTGGTGAAAAAATAATGGTAGGGTATTAAAAAAAACTTTTAAAGTAAATATAAAAAAACTAAAGATTTGATACAGCTCAGCGGAATATGCATAAGAGTCACATTATTTGCTTTACCTTTCTGTATAAATCTAATATTCTACAATAAAAATATTTACAGTTTTTTAAATCTTATTTCCATAAAGAATGTAACGCAATCTAGGAGGATGTTTCAGTGCATCAGACCTCCCAGGGGTGGACACATTTGCAGAACACAATTGGAGAAATGGAGGCTGCATTCACAGCCATGAAGCACTACTGAACAAACATCAGGCTCCTGGCCCCCACGTGTTCTACTAGGGAGTTAAGGTGGGCTTAGAACTTCCTGGTATCCCTCAAGTCTCTCTAACAAGAAGTATCTCTGTCCTACCTAAAAGTAAGTCTGACCATGCTTAGATGAACTAACCACAACAATTATCAGTCTGAATAACATTTAAGATAAGACCATTTCAAGCCTTAGGGAAGAATTGTGGTGTCTTGAACAGAGTCCAGGTTTGGAAGCCAGAAAGACTTGGGTTCAAATACTCCAGCCCAAAGTTTCGGGGTTTTTTGTTTGTTTGTTTGTTTGTTTTTGTTTTTGGAGACAGAGTTTCATTTTCTTGCCCTCAATAGAGTACCATGGTGTCATTGCTCACAGCAAACTCAAACTCTTGGGCTCAAGTGATCCTCTTGCCTCAGCCTCCCAAGTAGCTGGGACTACAGGCACCCACAACAATGCTCAGCTATTTTTTTTTTTTTTAAAGATAGGGCATCTTGTTTTTGCTCAGGCTAATCTTGAACTCATGAGCTCAAGTGACCCGTCTACCTCAGCCTCCCAGAGTGCTAGGATTACAGGCATAAGCTACCATATCCAGCCTAAATTATTTACATATGTTTCTTCACTTTCTTTTTTTGAGACAGAGTATCAATACGTCACCCTCAGGTATGGCATCATAGCTCACAGCAACCTCAAACTCCTGGGTTTAAGCCATTCTCTTGACTCAGCCTCTCCAGTAGCTGGAACTATAGGCACCCGCCACAACGCCCGGCAATTTTTTGTATAAATCTAATATTTGTTGCAGTTGCAGTTGTCATTGTTTAGCTGGCCCAGGCTGAGTTAAAACCTGCCAGCCTCACAGTGGCCATAACCACTGTGCTACAGGCGCCAAACTGTTTCTTCACTTTCTTAAAGCTTTAGAATTATTAATCTTGAAATGAGTTTCATACTTCACATGCATAGTGGGAAATGAATGAAATAACTTACACAAAATGTATGACAGCTAACAGGTGCTCAATATGTTAGTCCCTTAAACTTCATTTAAGCAATGTTGATATATAAAAAACAAAATTCTTCAGAAACCACATGCTGTATATCATTTGTGATAAGGAGAAATGTGTTTGGCAATGAAAAATATATGACTCTTTACATCTAAGATACCAGGTCGTACGTGTGTTTGCATAAGTCAGGTGACATTTCCTAATATTAATCTCCTCATCTGGGAAGTGAGAACAACAAAATATAACTTGCAGAGGTATTGGAAGACTAAGAGATATGATAAATTAAAGGCATTCAATGGCAAGTCATTCTATTATCATTGTTTTTGTCAATATTATCAATCTCCAAAAACTAAGAGGAGAGAGAAAAAGACAAGAGGAGAAGAATTGGGAGTTTATGATCACAGAGTGAGAAATTAATTATGAATTTTAAAACCACTAAAAGTCTTGTTTAATCTACAATGTCTCTGCATGAACTTTCAAGAGAATAAGAACATTTCATTCTCAATAAAATTATGCATAACTAAAACCCCTACAGCTTTCTGCAAATGATTGACAGACTTACTTCTGGGCAAAAAGTGAATTAAAAGACACAAGAAATGCTTAGGTCTTAAGTCATCATTGTCCATAACAAATACATTCAGAGAATACTAATAAAATTTAAAATTAAGATTTTCAAGTGAGAAGCATTCTTGAAAAAGTTATTAGAATTTATATTGTATTCTTAATTTGGCATCTGTCTTTTTATTACACGTGCTATTACAAAAGTTTTGATACATGAAAATCAAGAAATGTAAAATCTGCATGGATATAAACAAAGGAAAACCTCCCAGTAACACCAATAAGCCCAGCAAGTTGAAACTTTCATGGGTGAATCAGGAAGTACACTGTCAACTATTTTTCTTGGAAGTGAAATAATGGAAAATAACAGTCTGTCTCAAAACTTTCATAGTAAGCTTTATATATTTTCTTTTGTTAGTTTCAAACCTCAGCAACTATCCAAAACTATAGGTTACATGTATCATCGGTACTCAGAGTGTGGTCTCTGGATCTGCAGCATCAACACAACCTGGAAACCTATTAGAAATGCAAATTGTATGAAAAGGCGATCAAGGGTATCCACATAAGGTCAGTAGAGCAAACTTTCACTCTTTGCAGATTATATGATTGTATATCTGGAAAACACCAGGTATTCTACTACAAAACTTTTAGAAGTGATCAAGGAATACAGCTGTGTCTCAGGTTACAAAATCAACACTCATAAATCTGTAGCCTTTATATATACCAACAATAGCTAAGCCGAAAAAACGGTCAAGGACTCTATTCCTTTCACAGTAGTGCCAAAGAAGATGAAATATTTGGGAGTTTACCTAACAAAGGATGTGAAATATCTGTATAAAGAAAACTATGAAACTCTAAGAAGAGAAATAGCTGAAGATGTTAACAAATGGAAAAACATACCATGCTCATGGCTGGGAAGAATTAACATTGTTAAAATTTCCATACTACCCAAAGCAATATACAATTTTAATGCAATCCCTATTAGAGCTCCACTGTCATACTTTAAAATCTCTACAAAATAATACTTCATTTTATATGAAATCAGAAAAAAAACTTGAGTAGCCGAGACATTACTCAAAAAAAAAAAAAGCAGGAGGAATCACACTACCAGGCCCGAGACTAAACTATTAATCAATAGTCATCAAAACTGCATGGTATTGGCACAAAAACAGAGAGGTAGATGTATAGAACAGAACAGAGAACCAAGAGATTATCCCAGCAACTTACCTTATTTGATCTTTGACAAGACAATTAAAAACATTCAGTGGGGAAAAGATTCCCTATTTAACAAATGGTGCTGGATGAACTGGTTGGCAACCTGTAGAAGACTGAAACTGGACCCACATCTTTCACCATGAAGTAAGATAGACTCTCACTGGATTAAAGATTAAACTTAAGGCATGGAACTATAAAAATACTCGATGAAAGTGCAGGGAAAACACTTGAACAAATCAGAGAATATTTTATGAGGAGGACCTCCCAGGCAATTGAAGCAACACCAAAAATGCATTACTGGGACCTGATCAAACTAAAAAGCTTCTACACAGCCAAGAACACAGTAAGTAAAGCAAGCAAGCAGACAGCTCTCAGAATGGGAGAAGGTATTTGCAGGTTATGTCTTCAACAAAGGTTTAATAACCAGAATCCACAGAGAATTCAAATCTATTAGCAAGAAAAGAACAAGTGATCCCATCTCAGGGTGGGCTAGGAACTTGAAGAGAAACTTCTCTAAAGAAGACAGGTGCATGGCCTACAAACACATGAAAAAATGCTCATCATCCTTAATCATCAGAGAAATACAAATCAAAACTACTTTGAGATATCATCCAACTCCAGTAAGATTAGCCCACATCACAAAATCCCAAAACCAGAGATGTTGGCGTGGATGTGGAGAAAAGGGAAAACTTCTACACTGCTGGCGACAAAGCAAACTAATATGATCCTTTTGAAAAGATGTTTGGAGAACACTTAGGGATCTAAAAATAGATCAGCCATTTGATCCTACAATTCCTCTACTAGGTACATATCCAGAAGACCAAAAATCACATTATAACAAAGATGTTTGTACCAGAATGTTTACTGCAGCCCAATGCATAATTGCTAAGTCATGGAAGAAGCCCAAGGGCCCATCGACCCATGAAGGATTAATAAATTGTGGTATATGTACTCCATGGAATATTATGCAGTCTTAAAGAAAGATGGAGATTTTAGCTCTTTCATGTTTAAATGGATGGAGCTAGGACATATTCTTCTTAGCAAATTATCTCAAGAATGGAAGAAAAAGTATCCAATGTACTCAGCCCTGCTATAAAAGCTATAACCCAATTATAGCCCAAGAATATGGGGAAAAGGGAAAGGGAGGGGAAGGGAGAGGGAGAGTGGGTGGAGGGAAGGTAATTGGTGGGACCACACCTACAGTGCACCTTACCAGGGTACATGTGAGATTTACTAAATGTAGAATATAAATGTCTTAACACAATAACTAAGAGGGTGCCGTGAAGGCTATGTTAACCAGTTTGATGAAAATATTTCGAGTATATAAAACTAGCACATTGTACCCCATGATTGCATTAATGTACACAGTTATGATTTAATAAAAAAAAGAAAGAAAAAAATGCAAATTTTCCCACCGCGAGACAAACTGAATCTAAAACTTTAGAAGTGAAGCCCAGCAATCTGTGTTTCAGGAGCCTTGTAGGTGATCCTGATGCATGTTAAAATCTGAAAAGCACTGGGTCACATAAATCCATAGTTTCCAAATCTTGAAAAGGGCCCGATGTTCTGCCCATATCTGGCAGAGGGGCACTGTACCAGGAATTTGTAGCTTGACTGGTAGCCTGGATTAAATACCTCTAAGATCCCATATATCTTTCACACTGCAAATAATGGTCTCTGTATTTGCAAAAAGTGCTTAAAAACACAGAGAAAGAGGTTGCACCCAATGATCTTTTTGGTCCCTTCCATCCCACAAGTGATAGTATAGCATGAGGGGGACCTCCAAACACATGCTGGAATCTTAGCAAATGTTAAAAAAGAATAAAGCTATGTGGGCTGCATGGTTTTAGAATTCAGCATCTTTTGTTTAAAATGTATTCATTCAAACTAAATAAAATCCTGAAGTAAAAAAAAAACACCCTGCCAATGTATAAAGTAAAAATCAAAGACATACCTAACAATCTCAAAAGCCAAATATCTGCTTTTATGCTCTTTTGAAAGGTAGAACTTGATAGACTGCCTTGCTGAGGAAAGAGACCCTGTCAAGTCAAGCATTCTGTGCCACTATTGACAATCAACCAACAACCATATACATTCATTCCTTCTTCAGATTTACTAGAGAGAAATGTCTTAAAGAAATATTAATATACTCCATATGAAAAACTATAAACGTGTATTTTATCATTTTCCAGTTGATACTAAACCCAGACATGTATTCACCTTTTTCTAAACTGTCCACTAAAGACTTTCTCAAAAAGTCATGGTGCCCATCCCCTTTGCTCCAGAAGACAGAAAATCACCTCCAAACCCTACAACATATTTTATCTTCCCTGAGGTCCCTTTCCAGCAGAAAGTGTTTCCTAATTCCAAAAACTGTTTTGCAGAGAGTTCTGGATGGAACTAAAAATCAAACAATCCTCAACACATGTTTTTTTCACCATTGAAAGTTCTCCACTCTCAGACCTCACTGAGCAAATCTAACTTTCTCAGTCTATGTTTATTCTCACTTCTCTGTGACTTAACTAATGTAGTGGCATCTTTGCTAATGGCAGAAGACTGCAGTGGCATCTTTGCTAATGGCAGAAGACTGCAGTAGCCTTCCTTAACAGGTTTGTTTTGAATCAAAGTGATTCCATTTATTTCCATCCAAATGAAGATGAGTTCACAAGACATCTCCACTCCCACTGTTAATTCAGCAGTAAAAGTCTTCTACACAGGAAGAAGAATAAATTAGAAGAATTATATTCAATGAAAGATTTGCAAATATGTCCCTTGTGGCCAGAGCAAAGCTTACACAAACTCTAAGTAAGCCATATCCTTGCAGACAGACCCAGAAGTATGTGTACAGATGAAGTCTCAACTTTTCACTATTATTGATATTTACTGCACATCAATAGAGTCCTAGGGAAGATAGTTGCTAGTAAACTCTAGCACTGTCCTAAAGTTAACATAAAAATCTGTGTACACACATATCATAAAACCTATACAGTGCTTCAATGGATGATTTTCTTCTCCCCATACCAAGTTCTGGTCATGTTCTTACTGAAATCTACATTATATGAGTAGAGACATTATATCCTACTAAGGCAGTTTTCAATGTGTGATTATGATGATACCTTTGTTGCATTTTGTATGAATTACTAAGTAAGATTAAAATCATAGAATGATTTTAAAATAAAGGCATCTATAAAGGATTCTCATATTAATTATTTAGTATAAGTGTTATAAATAAAGAAAATCAGGCAGGTACTATGGTGTTGCCCCTGCTCCTTGCAATAGATAAATTTTATTATTGAATTACTGTAGCAGAAAGTGTTTTCATTTCTTTAATGAATGAAATGATTGCATTTCCTAGTTATGGCTCCTTTCCCACCTGACACTAAGCAGAAAAGAGAATCATAAGAGTGGCTTTTAGACTTTTTCTCCGTACCTGGTCTCTCCTATCAGAAGAGGCCCTGGGAAACCTAATGTCTCAAGACAAATCACTGCGGATGAGGCCAAGGAAAAATGCAACAAAGGCCACATTTTATCAGGAAGAAATCACTCTAGAATTTTCCTGTGGTGTTAAGCATGCCTCGTTAACAAAAACAGGGAACGCCTCGTTGGTCTCAGGAAGTCTAAGGATTCAGCCCTGAGCCAAGATGAGAGGCAGTGTTATGAAGAGGTCTGACTATCTCCTATGCTTACCAGAGTCCCCACATGAAGGCATCCACACTGTAGCCAATGAGAGAAATGTCTAATAGTCCTTCATGTAAATAGCACATGACAGGAGCTATATAATGTCCAAAGAAATTAGTGAGAAATTTCTGTTTAAGATCCCAAATGTTCAGGAATAACTCAGGAATAACTTTTTTTATTTTATTTTATTTATTTATTTATTTATTTTTGTTACTCTGGGTAGAGTTCCATGGCGTTACAGCTCACAGCAACCTCCAACTCTTGGGCTTCAGCGAATCTCTTGCCTCAGCCTCCCAAGTAGCTGGGACTACAGGCGCCTGCCACAATGCCCAGCTATTTTCTTGTTGCAATTGTCGTTGTTTAGCTAGCCCAGGCAGGGCTCAAACCCAGAAGCCTAGGTGCATGTGGCTGGTGCTGTAAACACTGTGCTATGGGCGCTGAACCCAGGAATAACTTTTGACCACACCTCTCTTTTCAAATTTACCGTAGACTATCTAAATCTAATCTAGAAGAACAAAAAACCACATCTTTCCTCGGTGTACTACTTCAACTCCTTCTTAAACCAAAGTTCACAATAGGTCAAACACACAGTGTTCCATCCTGTGAATACTTATAATAGTTCTTTTTTGATGCTAAATCCCAGAAAATAAAGAGAATTTGTATCTAAACAATGACTTCTTCCTAGCTCAATTATGCTTTTGTGATTAAAGGTTTTTATGGAGTACAAAAAAAAAAATTGAACCAGGATACAGAATCTTGTGAGAAAGCTTATTTAAAATCTGTACACCTCTTTCCACCACACTGTGAAATATGTTTCCCTAGATGCTGCAAAGTTAAAAAGAAAAACTTCTTTCACTTATCAAGGCTTCTCATCCTTCCCTGGAGCAGAATTTAGTATCAAGGCCAGGTCTTAAATTTTTGCACTACCTCTTGCACCGAGCATAATTCCCACTGTTACACTTTTAATTGAGCTCTTCATCTTTTCCGGAATCCTCCCTTCACCACTACCTACCTATTCAAATCTCACAATGCTTTTACCTCCTCTGTGATGATGTGCCAGCTGCCCCAGTGCTCAAAAGTCTCTCCCTTTTCTGAGGCTTTTCAAATCTGTAAAGAGAATTATAATCCTGTTTCCCCTCTCAGACCCTATCCCTCTGCCTTGGATCATGTCTGAGGTTTGAGTTAATAAGTACGTCTCCATCTAACTCTGAGTTATCCAGAAGCAGATGCTGAGATAGAATTTGTGGTGCAAGACATTCATAAGTATCAACAATTGTGAAAAGCAGAAGGGGAAGAGGGCAGAGGGAGAAGGTGAAGTGCAATTCAAGCTTGTCAAGTCTCAGCTAACCCACCTCAGAGCTCTGGAAAGAATACTGCTTATTAGAGTGAGGCCATCTCACCCTGTGCTGGCCAGGATTTTATACATTCTCCTGGCTCAGGCACCACAGGTGGGCTGCCCTGAATTGGCATGACCTCAAGGAAGTAGGCTCTAGTAGCTGAGACAGAAGGAAGGAGTTGACAGCTGGAAGCTGTCTGCCAACCACACATGATGATGCTTCCTCCCTAAAGGAGGGCTCATCTCCACGTCTGCCTCAGTGGTCACCCCTTGTTTGTACTCAGATTCAATCTTAACCTTTCTCCTTCAAATGACCTTCCACACATCTCTGATTCCCTTGCAAGTCTTGGCCATTAGGAAAGAGAGCAGGAGGAAGGGACAAGCTAAGAGACACATCTCTCCTCATCTCTCTGTTGGTAGCTCCCCTGGGTAAAACTCCTGCTCTGGGTAGATCCAGCAGCCAACAGGCAGCCCAGCTGTCACTTCCACATGGCCCCAGCTGCTGAGCTGTGGCAACACCTCTCCCACCCCTGTTCCTCCAAACCTTGGAATGTTAGTAGCTTGCAGCTTTCACTTCATGATTACCACATTGTGCAGTGTTTGGTTTCTCAGCTCTTCCATTACGTATATGAACAACCCCTGTGTCAAATTCTCTCTGTTTGAAGTATCTAGCATAGCATAGTTTTGGTTAGACTGACTGAACTTTCAGGAAGATTACCACATGCAGAAGCCCACTGTGTAAAAAATATCCAAATCCTCTGCCCAAAGGTGGGTGGAATCAGAGTGCTTTCTGTCCCAGAGAGGCCTCTGGTCCCACACAATGGAGGATCCTCTGTTACTGTGGCAAACATTGCCCCCACAACTGGGGACGGCGAATAGCTGTTGGATCGTGAAATCATTCACTAGTGTTCAAAGGATACTGTGCACCTAGGAGAAAAACAAGAAGTGTTCCAGAACCTAACTATCAGAGAAGCAGCCACCTGAAAACTCTCATGGTTGTCTATTTGGGACCAAATCCTCACCTGCCCAGAACAGAAAAAGAGTCTTACCGAAATATGCACCTTTTATCTGCAAAACAAGTAGTAAGTTACTGCACATGGATTATCTTCAGCTACATTTATTCATTTATTTATTATTTTTCCTTTTTTTGCAGTTTTTGGCCAGGGTCAGGTTTGAACCCAACACCTCTGGTATATGGGGCTGGCGCCCTACTCCTTTGAGCAACAGGTACTGCTCCCAGATATCTTTAAAAGCAGATGCTTGCCTCCAGGACAACAGTGGATTCATCACTGGTTCTTCACATGCCTGTTTCTTCCATAGGGTATGGAAATAACTTGTCTTATTTATCAAATTCCACCTCTTAGAAAGTACATGGCTAAGGGTGGCACCTGTGGCTTAGTGCAACAACAACAAAAAAATAGCCAGGCGTTCTGGCGGGCGCCTGTAGTCTCAGCTGCTCTGGAGACTGAGGCAAGAGAATCGCTTAAGCCCAGGAGTTGGAAGTTGCTGTGAGCTGTGACGCTATAGCACTCTACCGAGGATGATAAAATGAGACTCTGTCTTTAAAAAAAAAAAAAAAGAAGAAAGTATATGGCTCAGCAGCTGGAGCCACATGGTGGAAGCAGAAATCCACATGGTAGACTCTCATTACTGCTTTTTCTCTTAGATATTAAGGCAGTTTTAATATTTTTCTCCTTTTTCATGGCTTTGCCATAAATATGGAATGGTTCTGATACTAAGAGAAAAAAAAAAAAGAATGGGCATTCATGAATATGATTCCATTATGAGGGATAAGCATGTTAATATAAGTATCATCAGAGAGAATTTTAAATAAGCTAGAATTCCTCTTGAGAAATATAAGAAATGTAATGTTTAAGCTTACTTAATAAAATTCTAACTTTTTTCCCAATAGACACCAGTAACTATAACAATGGGATACTGCCTTACTTCAAATGAATGATTACCCTTGACAACAGAAGTACAAACACTACTTTTATCTGTTAAGTTAAATGAAAGAAAAGAAAGCTATGTCTTAGTTGGAGGCAAAGAAAAGAAGTAAAAAGAAAGAAACCACTTGGCATGAGTAAAGAGCTATTTTGCTCAACTTCAAAATTACAATAACATTTTTCTGGAAAGGGAGACTATGCCAGTCGGTAGCGGATCAAGCGCGTTTTCACAAGGGGAGAATATTTACTGAACAATTATGGCACATAAAGCATTGTGCTGGATGCTTTCACATACATTTTATTGTTCAGTTCCTAAAAGAAGTCTGAGAAATAGACTATTGTCCCACTTCATGGAGAAGGAAACAGACATCTATAAAGATTAAGTTTCTTGCTCAAAGAGACATAGTAAAGTGATGAAGTCAAGAACCAAAACCACAGGGTTCTCACGTCAGATCCTACATTTATTCACCCCAACTATTCTGTGGTTTGGGTGAAATTATTCTCCCTAATGAAAGTGCTCTGTTTATAACCCTCATAAAAGGATTTCCCAAAGTGGAAAGAAGTTTGCTTTGTGCTTTACTTCCAAATGTCAGTTTTTAGAGTTTGGTATTTTTTTTTTTCTCCTGATAAAACTGAGTTAGAAACTAAACATTTCACTAAGTCATTTTCCTGAGATCATCTCACTAAATAATTTTTCTCACTATTGCTGTCTTTCCAAGATAATCTCTGTTAAATGCATGCCTATCTGTGAGCTGATATTCATCTACTTATTAGAATTAACCTATCTTTGACCCTCATAATGGGGCCAGATTGATATAGCTGAGATTAATGAGTCAATTATTTTTGGACAAGGTACAAGGAACACAAACGGTTTCACACTGTTCATATCTCATGGTGCTCTCTACTTCCTGTGTAGCTTTTGACACCTATAAAATGACCCAGAGCAATTTTTTTGCCAACTCAACAATGATAAATGCTAGTATTTTCCCAAGAACACAAAAATCATTTTGATGAAAAAAGAAGTGATAATACAAGAGTGCAGAATATTCTTTAAAAACAATTGTCTTTAAATCTCTTTATTTGATAAATTCATACTTGGCTGTCTTGGGGTGTCATTTTTATACTTCAGTTAGCCTGCTAGGAGGACTTAGATCTCATTATTAGTGAAAACAGAAGACACTGACATAGTAGCAATGAACTACTATGAAAAAAGAGGAGAAATATCCAGATTCACAGAGGAAATCTTTGTTCTGTATACAAAATCTCTTTACATGAACTCATCCTTTCATTTATTCACACAAAATTGTAAATTTTTACTGTCTTTGCAAGTCAGGATCCATACAATTGCAATTGTTAAGAATAATTTGGTTTTTCTCTTCCTCATTTTTACAATTTACTTATGCACTGATGATTCCCAAATATCAGAGCAGAGCCGACTCTAGCTCTGCCCACTAGTCTGCAATCCAGATATTTATAAGCAAAGAATTAAATTCCCCAAATATAATGTTTTTGACCAAAAGACACTGATGTACACCAAATTAGCAAGTTTATGTTCCCCCCAAGTCCTAGGGCCCAGTGGAGCAAGACTTGCAAGTAGAATGATCTCAATTATAGAAATTTCAGAGTCTACATTTATTGCACAGTTTTATTTGTAGGAGTTTAAACATTGACCCTGCTGCATACTTAAATGATAAAAGAGAAACTTCCTTTTAGTGTCTCTAAGCCCAAAACATGACTTTCCTCATCCAAGAACGGCCAGCAAACTGTTCTCCCTCCTTCCCTCTACCCTAATTACAATCCCACCCCAAGGAAGCATATCCTAAGAAAATCAGAATCACATCCAGATCATCAGACAAAAGGGATTAACAAATATAATCACTTAATATCAATGATTTGATCACCCAAAATCAGTTTACATAATTATTGAGGATGAAAGCCAATAACAATGGGCACCATATCTGAGCATTAGCTCTAAACCAAGAGTTGTACACATGTGATTTTATTTACTCTTCCTAACAAACATGTGTTATAATGTCATTATTCTCGGTTTACAAACAAGGAAAATGAGATCAAGAAAAATGAAACAAACATTCAAAAAAATCTCAAAGTTAGTAATTAGACACCAGCATTTATCACCAGCCTCTTTCCAAGTCCTATGCCTGAGCCCATAATGCTCTTTTCATTGCCTCTTACATGACACTCTCCTCTATTCTAAAAGAACCAGAATACTGTTGAGTACTCATAGCAATGTAAGACAAGAAATAAAGAAACAGTTTAAACCACTGCAAAATGAAGGTTAGAGACAGAGTAAGATATAAAAGAAAAATATGGATGTAATTACATCATCTATTCATTCTTTCATCATATGCTAGATGTATCTAGAGATTGCAGTGAATAATACACACAGTGCCACGTCCAAATGGAGCTTCCACACTCACCAAGGAGACAGACAATGAATGAACGAGTGAAGTAACCAATATTGCTTCAGGTGATGAGAAGTATTAGAAAGCTTTAAGCAAGGGTAGAGAGGGGCAGATTTGCTATTTTAGATAAGAGTAAATTACTCTGAACAACGTCAGAAAGAAATCCTTGCAGGAATCAGAGAGAAGGGTATAGATTTCTGAACGAGGGGAGGGAGTAAGCTATGCATGTATCTGGATAAAAAGCATTATAAGCAGAGGCCTTGAGGTAGAAAGTTGGTTGGCCAGAGGGAGACGATGGCTACAGCACGGTGATTGAGGTAGGTGTAGAAGGAGAGGGGTAGGAAATGAAGAAAGAGCCATAGGCAATGACCAGACCACAGCAAACCGTGCAAGCCACAGGGAGATCTTGAGATTTAATTCTTAATAAAACAGGAAACCTTTAGAAGACAGGGGATGGGAAGATTAGTCATTTATTTTCACTGATCCACTCTGAATACAGAGCATGGAATACCAACCATCATCTGGTTGAGACTGGACACAGACAGCCTTTGGAAAGATGAAGCTGTAGAATCTAAGAAGATAGAAGTGGAGTCCCTGGGGTTTATTTGGGAATATATTTTGAAAGCACAGCTGACAGGATTTGAAGTGAAATAGACTAAAATGAAATGGAGGAAAAAGAGAAAGTTCAAGAATAATCTCAAGATTATTATTATTATTATTATTGGTTGGCCTGGGCAACTGGGTAATGGTCTCGTCTCACCATGGACGAGATGAGGAAGAAAAGAGGGAAGTAAGCACAGGGTGGGGTGGTGAGAAACGAACAGCTATCATTTTAGATGCACTAGGTTTGAGATGACTTTAGACATCCAAGGAGGGATAGGTAATGTGTAGCAGTAAGCAGTGGACACAAAAGATGAAAACTCAAGAACTACCGATACTAGAAATAAAGTACGAAAATCTTCAACACATAGATGGCATTTGAAATCATGGGATTGGATGAAGTCACCCAAGGAGGGCATGAGTACAGTTAGATAGATGGAGTGGTCCAAGAACCAAGCCCTGGAACACTCCAACATTCAGAAGTCAATATAGGAGGCGGGATCTAGAAAAGGTGATGAGAAAGGACAGCTAGTGAGGTGCTGTACTCCGTGGGATGACACTCAGTTGCCCGGTGGTTTTACTAATTACTGTAATATATTCAAAAAGTTAATGTATACAATACTAGATGAATCTCATCCCTCCTCACCACAGGGGTCAACAATATGAACTTAAAATACTGCGGGAGTATATGCATACACATGCCTCTCTTAAAGTAAAGATGAAAAAGGACATCACAATCCTCTTCCCAACTCTGGCAAGAGATTAAATATGGACCAACTTAAAAAGAGAGACTAAATTAATACCTTCAAGTCCCTTTGCCCAATTTAAAGATGGAGCTCAGCATCAGTGAAGTTTTAGTTTGTGATTACACCCATAGGATGTTTGTACAGCATAGTTTTTGCATAAATATGTTGTTTTAAACAATGCAATAACATTTTCAAAATGGCCTATGCTGTTTTCTTCGGCTCTGAAATTAACTTCAAATTCTTTAATTTATATTTGAAAACAGACACCAACTGAATGTTCTTCCCACATGCAATGATCTCCTTTCTAATAATGCATTCTGCTGTTTTCTGAAACAGAGATTAAAAAGTACAGTCAGAAACTTCCTAAATAACTTTGATGAGATTAGTTTAATTTCTTCCCCAGAAGCAAAGATAAACAGACATTAATTCTCAGTTATTTTCTCTGTCCTTATGCAACTCAAACCCCTGTGTTCTTTTATCGATATCAGGGATAGATTCAGTCCTTTATCTAACAACCCGAATGTGTACCAGTTTCTCTTCTTGGAGCTTGGAACATTCAGGAAGCATGGCATGTTTTTCAATAAGGAAAAAATGTATCTGAGTCTTCTATCTCTCTATTGTTTGTGGGGAAACAGAAAGGCTAAGAGATAATGTTTCAGATAGTCTTCATAACTTAGCATGAAAATGCTAAAACAAATTTCTGATTAAAGAGTTACTCTCCAAGAAGACCCAGGATATAATTCAAAAGATTTCCCATGGAGTGGAGAAAGAACAGGTCAGTTTGCCAAAGAACCTAATCTACTCCTGACATGAATGGAGGGACAGATGTTTCAGCCAGAGCCTTGTCACAGCTGCAAAATGTAATGGATTCACCTTCTGATGATAATTTACATCAATATTCCTAGTTTAAAAGTAACTCAACATTCAATATCATCTCCTATGAAGCAAACTAATGTTACCAATCTCATTTCAATAACGAAGGAAAATATAGCTTAGCAGTCACCAGAGACTTATGCCACGACTCAATTAAAAAGCTCAAAATATCATCCTACTCCGCTCTCACTGTACAAACTATGTGAAAAAAACACAAATACAGTTCCTATTTTTTTCTTAAAGAAGTGTTTTTGTTTTGGTTTGTTTCATGACCCTTATACCTTTATAACCTTACAAGCCTCTTATTTAAGGCCAGGTGCAATGGCTCACACCTATAATACTAGCACTCTGTGAGACTGAGGCAGGAGGATTGTGTGAGGTCAGGAGTTCAAGACCAGCCTGAGCTAAGGATGAGACCTCCCATCTCTACAAAAATGGAAAAATTAGCCAAGCATTGTGGTGCATTCCTGCAGTCCCAGCTACTTGGAAGGATAAGGCAGGGGTATTGCTTAAGCACAAGACTTTCAGGTTTCAGGGAGCTATGATCACGCCATTGAACTCTAGCTGGGTAACAGAGCAAGACTCCGTCAATAAATAAGTAAATAGTCTCATTTAAAATACTAAGCTCTGCGTGGAGATGGGATTCTGAAAACAGAAGATGTTCTGGTATCAGAGTAGGGGTGGGCAGGTTGTACATGAGCTTTAAAGGAATATCTAAATCTCAGCTTTAACTCCACTATGCAGAAGCATCTGGCTTCCATCAAGCCACTTAATCTCTGTAAAATGCAAGGAATAAGTAGGATCTTCCTCACTGGTTTTATGAGTATAAAATTAGACAATGGGTACATTTGAACATTTATTTACATCCAAACTTGTTTCATTCATTATTTAAAACATTTTATGATCACATAAAAGAAGACAAAGTAACATAGATATATTAGTAGACATCAATTTGGCCTTTAACACCTTATGTTCTAACTGTTGCTGTTCTGCTCCTGTTGCTCCTATTGGACTTGTATCATAAGACTCTCTTTTTATAAACCCTGGAGTCATTCATGGACTGTGTTGCCATCTATGCACAGATACTAAACCTCTACTCTCCAATCCTGGATAACCTCCAGCTTAAATCTTAGAGAAATGCACCCATATCTGACATAGTCATAGGCAACCTACATGTGTTTTCTAAGGAAAACAATGCTGGTTACAAAATAAACAAGCAAAACCAAGCACAGATTCATTTACTTTTGCCTAGACATATGGGGCATTTTTAAGGCATGGTCTCTACAAATGAAAAGACTTCACTACTAATTCTAAATTACAACAATATCTGTAAATGACACATAAAAGTCAACTCTCAGTTTGACAAAGAGCCACAGCCACTTGAACTACAAAACTTTGTATGTTCTGTGGAGAAAAACTGTGCAGAAATGACCAGAGATGATACTCAGAACACTTCACTATCAACAGGATGAACACTGGCCGGGAGCAGGATCCCTGGTGGCCTCTAGTGTACTAAACATGAACTCTTCAGTTCTTGAGGTCTGAGGCATTTCAGAAGGCCAGGATAGTGAAATTTACCAAACAATACAGAAACACTTTAGGATTTTGACTGCTATTTACTAGCTACATTATTAGTCACAGGAACAACTTCTCAGCAGAAAAAATACCAATAGGGGCTCTGCCTAAATTATTAAACTCCAAAATTCCCACAAATAAATCTTGAAAAAAAAATCTACTGGAATTTGGAGGCTATACTATACATTTTAGATAAGTAGAAATTTTAGTAAATATTTTTATTATTTTAATTTTAGTGAATTTTAAAATGTTTATGAATTAAAGTGATTATCCACATCTCAGCAAACTTCTTCCTATCTGATCTCAAACTTTTTTCATTTCCTTGCCCTCATCAAAGGCTAAGAGAGGAGACCTATGATATTTGTGAAAGAAAGGTGCTTAATGATAGTCTAAATTATTCTACTTGGCCTTTTGTACTTTTCCTGAGTTTAAAACACCCCCTTCTATAAACCAAGCTCCAGATCAGCAGTTTTCAGCAAAGTGATTTGGTTACACAAAAGTAGCATCACAAAGTAGATTTCTCACAATATTCATTACAAATTTCTTTTAATCATAAGACCCACACTTGACCTTTCATGTTCACCCAGCTGAGATCAGCTCTAATTATTGTCTTAAATCTAGAAAGGAGAAAGATAGGTCATTAAAAGTACCAAATAGATAATTGTTGAAAAAATAAGTTACCAGTAATAATCAAGATCTATGCACATAATTGCCCTTTATTTTGAAACTTATTATGGTATTAATTTCTACCAATCTGATAGTTAGTCATCACAAACAGAGTCCATTAAGAGATCATTAGAAGAGTAATAGTTTTATCTGGAAAATCTACCAATTTTTTTCTAGCTACCAATGCACCCAGGCAAATGGCAAAGACAAAACTCAGACTAAAATTTATCTAGAGCAGTAGTTTTTAACCTTCCTAATGCCACCTAATGCTGCGACCCTTTAATACAGTTCCTCATGTTGTGGTGACCCCCGACCATAAAATTATTTTCGTTGCTACTTTATAACTGTAATTTTGCTACTATGAATCGTAATGTAAATATCTGATATGCAGGATATATTTTCATTGTTACAAAGGGGTTGCAACCCATAGGTTGAGAACTGCTGATCTAGAGGATGAATGCCCACCAGGCTTCAGACTCAGTAGGGTCTAAAAACTAATGCATTCCAACTCTGCTTCTTACTTGTTAACTTCAGGCAAGCTACTTAACTTCCTAAATTTCAGCGTCCCAACTACAAAAGGGAAAGCCTAACACCATAAAGACCCAGCATAGTGTCATAGTGTCAGATACGATATGTAAGGCAAGGATGCCTATAAAGGTTGTAAGAATAACTGGGATGGCTAACGGCAAAGTGACAAAGGCCACTGTGGACAGTACCATCCTGTGACAGTTTTCTGTATTAATGTGACTGGGACATAGGGTGCTCCATTTAAATGTTGTTTCTGAGTATGTCCATGAGGGTGCTTCTGGAAAACATTAGCATTACATCAGTGGATTTAGTAGAGTGGGGATTTACTGCAATGTGGGTAAGCATCATCCAATCCACTGAGGCCTTTGGTAGAACACAAGAAAAAAAGAATATAGCATTCACTCCTTATGCCTGAGTTTATGAGCCAGGACATTGGTCTTCTGCCCTCAGACTGACACCATCTACTCCTCTGGTTCTCAGGCTCTCAGACTCAGACTAAGTTTCATTCTCAGCTCTCTCAGGTCTGCAGCTTGAAGATGCCAGTTCATGGGACTTCTCATCCTCCACAACTGTGTGAGCCCAATCTTCATAGTAAATCAATTTCCTCTCTCTTCCTCTGAATGTGAATGTATATTAGTCATGGGAACAACTCCATGTTCCCAGATAGATATACAGCTTGTCCCAAAAAATGTATGTACAGTTTAAGAAAGGAAAAAACTGTATTAAAATTGTAATACTCAATATCTACCAATAACATTTATTATCTTTTATATGGTAACTTGTATCTCTTATAATTGCAGAAGTCAAATGCGACTTGAATATCACAATTTTAACACAATTTTTTTCCTTTCTTAAATTGTGTATAAATTTTGGCACTGTCTGTAGATGATATAAATATAGATAAATATATTGGTTCTGTTCCCCTATGAGAACCCCAATACATATCTCAACCAGTATTTGTCACACCCTTGTATGTATAAGAAACAAACTAGTAATACAAAAAAAGTATAAGCATGGTTCCATCCTCAAGAGGTCTTAAATCTAGCGGAGGAAGCAGAACATTTACAAAAAAAAAAAAAAAATTAAGCTAACACTTTTGCTAAGTGATAAATGAACAGGGCAAACAAATATTTATTGCGGAGTTTCCTAAAAGGAAGAGATCACAGTGTCCTGAGCAACATAGAGGAAGGCATAGAAAGGCTGCACTAGGCCTGAAGGAAGGATAAACTTTCTATACGTGGATTAGGACAGAATAAGAAGATGATGTACCCAGGGTCACTCACTAAGCCAAGGAGCACATCCCCAAAGGGTAATATTTGGTAGGACCTTAAATTGTCCTAAAGCTTCCAAACTCATATATCTTTTAACTACTAGGAATTTCTTTGATATGCCAACTTTGGGCAAATCCACCAGCAGCTGATGTTCGTGTCTTTCGGATCAAGTCTGTGCTACTAGAAAAATATTGCAACACCTTACGGCTTTACCATAAATAAATGCTTTTATCATGTACTTTGGAGATAATCTCTTTATACTGCTTCAGACACAACAATGTCCACTTCGAGGTTAGCTGTTCTTCCAAAGATGCAATGTAGTTGAGAAGTCTAAAGGATCTGAAACCATATGACTGGGTTGAAGTTCAAGTTTTGCTATTAAACAGTTACATGGCCTTTGCCTGATCACCTAATACTTCAGTTTCCTCACTCATAAACTGAGACTATAAATGCCTGCCTACTTATAAGATTACGTTATTGTACTGGTCAGATAAGAAGATGAAAGAAAATATTATCTAAATATTATATGCTAAAAATAAATGTTATTTTAATCTTTAACTGAGATTCTTATTTCTTCTTAGGAAATACCATTTTAAGTTGCTTCTAATAAAAAGAAGACCAAAAAAATCCATTGGCAAAGTGAATATGGGTAAAAAAAGATTATTCCGCAGACCAAGAACTCCAGAGCACCAACCAAATAAGACAAACTAGGATTTTAGGGGGCACAGTTCCAAAAGATTGAGAGAAGTACCAAATCATTTTATTGATGGCAATTACCAGTTGATTATCATTTTATGTATTTATAATCGATCCACATATGTCATTTTCTGCTAAGCAGTGCACCTCCTTCCTTTTCTAAAAACAAACTAAAAGAAATCAAGGGGTATTTATAGATCACTTACCTGATGATCTAACTCCTAATTTCAGGGGATTTACAATTAAGGTGGAGTCAAAGAATAGCACACATTAAACCAGGAGCAACTCTACACAGGGGATAACTAAGCACCGAGTGCTATTCAGAACTAAATTTAATGACAATGACAGAGACAATGAAACATATTTGAAAAATACATGGTTATCCATTTTAAGTTTCTAAGAAAAGGTGTTCAAAAAGGAAACGAGGTTTTAGAAACTAAGAGAAAATGAGTAACAAAGTGTGAAAGGGTAGAAAGAAGAAAAAAATTACATTTATGGGAAAATTAAACATTAGAGAGAGAAAACATTACAGAATCCTATAGAAACTCTATTTCCAAATACTTTAAGGTTAACAAAACTCAGAGCACCTTAACGCACTACTTGTGTAAGCTGAATAATGAAGATAGAAGAAAAGAACCCCTGGGAGGCAATAAAAATGAAATCTGAGTACTTGGAAAAACATATTCAGAGGATCACTAGGGGCCTAACTTATTTGTTTGGTTAAATTTCTCATTTTAGTCCTTTTCAATGGAAGAAAATGCTCATTACAGTAAGCAGCTAATTTTCCATCTTTTAACTTAATGTACTAAAACAGTTTTACATAAAAAACTTCATTTGTCAAATACTAAACATCTGCACCCTTGATTACAGCTCTGTTATTGAGACTGTTTTTCAGGTACCATATGTCACAGTATTTCACTTCAGTTGAACCTTTGTGCACATTCAGGTATGTGTGCATGCACGTGCACAGGCAGGGGCACAAAGGAAGAACATGACATCTGGCATCTAGGAAAAAGATAAGAGGATGATGACTGTGAAGAAAAGCACCAGACCTATGTATGAACATAAACTAAGCCACACACCAATGCTCACAATTACAGACCACAATACCCGGGAGGGTCACAGCTTAGAGCTTATATAATAAAAATATAGGAAGCAAGAGGAAAAGTATATTTTTAAAGGGATGTTTTAAAGTACAATTATTCTGTAAAGATTAAAGCAGTAAGGAATAAGGAAAATAGAGATAATGTACATGCTTCAAACAAATCTAAATTCTAGATAATAGTTTTAGGCAAATACATAATGCACCCCTGCTCCACCTGGCTTCACCTACAGACCCATATTGTCTCTTAGGATCTTCATGACTTTCCCTGTTCCTATTAATTTTAATTCCCAGCATGTGCTCCTCATCATATTAACGAGTGCTTAACCTTTCTTCTCCCAATTTAAATGAGACAGCCCAGCAAAGAACAATGAGCCTGGAGTCAGGGGACACAGGTGACTGGCCACAGCCTTTCTTCTAATTAGTTATGCAACCTGTTATAATTTACTGCACACCTGCCCCATGTAATTCAAGAGTTTTTCCTTTCTGGATCTGAATTTCTTGATATGATAGGTAAGGAGTTGAAGCCTATGCTCTTAAAGGTTTCAGAAAGCTCCCACAGGGAAGGGGAGCAGATAAATGGTTCGACTTACATCTCTCACCTATTCCAACCTGGTCTACATCTAAAGGGGCTAAAGGAGAAAGCCCAGAAAAGAGGAAGCATGTGCAAAAGGTTATGGTTGACCTTCCACATATATACAAAGGAAGGTAAATGGATCCTCAAGTCTTGATTCAAAAACTTGCTCTGTGCTCAAAAGCATTCTGGGCACTGTGGAGTGCCCAGAAAATTCAAAGCATGAAAATTCTCCTTGTCCTCACAGAGTTTACAATCGTCCTTACAGAACATACTATCTAGTTAGAAGAAAACTCTAACTTACAGTAAGAAAGATAACAAAGGAATGCTCAGATGTAAGTAATAAATGCAGAAGAAGCCTTGAAAAAAGAGTTGCACACAGATATGAATGCCTCACAAAGAGAATGTAGGATTGTGCTCATTCAACAAATATTTATTGAGTGCATACCCTGTGCCAGGTGCAAAAATAAGCATAATTCCAGTTCTCATTAAGCTTACAGTCCAGTAGGAGACAGTCATGGAAGGGAGAGGCCAGTGCTGTTATGTTAGAGGTAGAAGGAGGAAAGAATCTACTAGGAAACTCAGAGGAATTTTCCACAAGTGACACTCAAGCTAAAATCTAAGGATGAAAAGTCATTATCCAGATGAAACAGAACAGGCAAGAATACTGTTGTCTGAGTATGTATTAACAGTGTGTGGCCAAAGGCCCTGTGGCAATTAAGTGCTTGGCAGGTCTGAGGAAATGAAAGAAGGTCATGTGGCTAGCATGCAAAGAGCAGGGAGTATAAGATGGTGCTTGCGATGAAAGTAAGGCCAGTCATGCAGAGCCTTGTAGGCCATGGTAGCAGCATTATTTTGAAACAATAACTCTCCAGATGAACATTTCTGGCAACTATGTGGGAAGGGAACACAGCAAGACAGAAATGTACATGGGTAAACATCTCAGAGATGCTCCAGGCGCCAGGTAAGAAATGATGACAGGTTGAACTAGAATGGTAGATGTGGAATTGCAGGAGGGAAAATGACCACATTTGCTAAAATAATGGATATGGCTGCCATGAAGAGGAATTAGTCACAGATGGCTCTTACATTTTTGATTTGCATAACAGAAGGAACCATGGCGCCATTAACTGAACAGGGGACATAGAAAAGTTTACCTAGAGATGGAAAGGGTGCTAAGAAGGGAATGGTCTTGAGAGGATACATAGCATGAGGACTTTTGAGTTTAGAGACCTGAAGATTGTGGAAGACCTCCAAATTACGTTAGGTGGATTAAAAAGCCAGCAAAAGATAAGAGTAGAAAGAGGAGCTGAAGGTCAAGGAATGAAGAGAATAGAGTACAGTGCCTGTCAATCCTCACTCACCTGCTGGGATTCTCATGGCACCTGTGTTATACTGGCCGATATCACACCTGCAAACAAAGCACACTCACAGGCACAAATCATTTACTAAAACTGATAGAGGTAAGAAATGTGCTAAATTCAATTCTTATCATCTGAAATGAGACAAAGTACAAAATGAGTTTCTTCTTTTATTACCTTAACCAATCTCTCTCTCTCTCTCTCTCTCTCACACACACACACACACACACACACACACGCACGCCCCTTTTACTGTAACTGTGTGTAAATATCTTATACCTTTCTGTTGATAGCTAGTAGCTCCACCTTTGTGAGTATCAACTCAAGCAATTAATCTGTATCTTCCTCTAAAGAAAGTGGACCAGGACACACCTGTAGCACTATGAGAGCTTTTTTTTTTTTTTTTTTTTTTTAAATAATTTTATTGAATCATAATTATGTACATTGGTGCAATCACAGGGCACGATTCATATACATTCAGAAATATTTTGATCATACTGTTACAGATATCCTTCATGGCATTTCCTTGA
>CAUYON010205705.1:0-13268 GCA_963573935.1 Arctocebus calabarensis | reverse complement strand
TCTTTATATAGTGATCAAGGAAATGCCATGAAGGATATCTGTAACAGTATGATCAAAATATTTCTGAATGTATATGAATCGTGCCCTGTGATTGCACCAATGTACATAATTATGATTCAATAAAATTATTAAAAAAAAACTTAATTCTACATAATACAGACTTTATTTGCAAAACTTGCATATTTAACATACATCAAAGGCTGTATAATCAATGCATATTTACAATGTTTTTTTTCCAAGTACCTTACACATTCTCACTTCCTCAACTGGCATCGTCATCAATACTACTAACCTGCATCTCTATCATTTATCTGTTTCCTGAATTTACCTCCATACCTCCAGCTACATTTGGCATTTCCACTGTAATATCTTTCATATACAAGTTACTTAATATTGGACTCATGACCTTTGGGCCCCACCCCTGCATCTTCTGTGTGGAAAGAATATTACACATTTATATTTTAAATGTTACATCATCATGCGATCTGTACATTAGAAAATTTTAGAGCCAAATATTTGGTATCAAAAGCTAGGATTCTATAGTTTCAGAGAACTTGTTAGGTTTAAAATCTGAATACATTTAAGAAATATAGGAATAAGAAATGACAGAGTCTAGTCTATTAGTTTTCAGCGGAGGACGATGTGATATCCTAGGGGACATTAGACAATTGTCACAAATCCAGGTACATTTTTGGTTGTCACTGTGTGGGGAAGATGTTATTGTCATCTAGTAGGTTAAGACCTGGATATTGGTAAATATTCTCTAATGCAAAAGTCAGGCCTTCATAGCAAATTATTATCTGGCCCAGAATGTACTAACACCACAATTGCAAAACACTCGTCTAACATTTATGGCAAAGTACTGATTCAAAGAAATTGTTAAATAGCTGTGCAGTTTCCTTTTATACACACACACACACGCACACACACACACTCACAGAATCTAACTTGTGTTCAGTCTTGCTTTTTTACATATAGACATATACAGTCAAAAAATGTAGCATGGAGCTAAATGATTAGTGCAATTATGCTTCTAGCGCTATTTCCTTAACCAGCTCATTATTATTCAAATTCTATAAGGTAGTAAAAGATGAAATAACCCAGAGAAGGTGTAAGAAAGGGAGTAGCGAAGAAAGAGTAAGAGAAAAAAGGAAGTAAGAAAGACAGTTCTTTTGCTTTTAGTAAATAGATGGAGCGCTTTGCAGCCTTACTGTGATTGACATAATGATAGCATTTAACTAAATAAGAAACAAAACACTTACTTTAAAGTAAACTATAATTTGATTTTCAATTAAGGCAAACCAAGCCCTACCTCATTTTGATGACCTAGAATATGCGTTTCATTCAAGGCTGGAGATGAGCTGAGTCCAAGTTAATCAGTCGTTCACAACAATTAATTATCAGCATTCAAGATCTCTAACCTTCCTCTAATATTGATATTTTCTTTTTTTCTAAGTTTTCTATTTTTGTTGATATTGTGTGTTTTAGTAATTAACCTTATCAATTTAATGAGAAGATTAAGCCATTAAAAGAATAATTGCATGGAAAACATCTGAAATTTAAATTCTCATTTACACTTGGTCCAAAGTATCAATTTGATCTGCATCCTAAGATTCAACTAATTGCAGATTGCAAATATTGGGAAGGCTGACAACAAAAGTAACAATACAAGGATAAAAACTGATATAAACAAAAATACAGTATAACAATTATTTATATATAACCTGCATTGTATGAGGTATTGTGAGAAATCTAGAGATGATTTAAAGTGTATGGGAAGATGTGTCTACATAATATGGAGGTACTACCCTGATTTACATGAGAGACGAGAGTATCTATAGATTTAGGAATGAAGTGGTTGGTGTCCTGCAAACAATCCCCTGCAGATACTGAGAGATGAAGGTATTTATGTTTTTATATTTAAGAATTTCAGTGGGAGATTTTCAAAACCAAAATCTGCAAAGGAATAGAGAACAGACCTTCTTACTCCAGCATACAACCTCTGACTCAGACTAATTAATTTAGTCATTTATATTCACATCATACAAATCTTCTTGAAATCTCATCTCTAACCAGGTTGGATGTTGGTCTAATATATTTGGTAATTCTGTATATGGACAATAGTGATTACAACGTATAGAGATGAAAAGCAAGAATTCAGGAAAACCAATACCTCTTGGTTTTTGACTGCATTGTATAAGGCAGTAATCTTTCTGGGCCTAAGTTTCTTCAACTGAAAATTAAAGATAGCAATTTCTATATCATGAGTTTATTATGAGGATTAAGTAAGTAATTATAAATTATATATATATATACACATATATGCTCTCTCTCTATATATATAAAGTGCTTAGGCTACTACCTAGTAAATACTCAATAGATATTAGCTATTTCAACATTATCACTTATCATAGTATTATATATACATTCCCTCAAGAAAATGTACTATTTTAGGACCTTAAATGTACTTAGCTATTTTTATGGATATTTATTTGTATATGTATATACTAATATGTGCATAAAATATGTTATAAATAAGCATTCCAGAATTATATTAAAAGACTATTAACTCTTAAAGTATACCCTAAGCTATGCATACATTTTATCATGATAGATTTTTGAATGATATTTATGATCAGAAAATGCTAAAACATTAAATCCATTAAATTATATGATTTAATCCTCCTTAAAATCCAATGTAATAAGTTTCCACAATAATCCTGGTTTACTGATGTGTAAGCCAAGATGATGTAATTTGCGTAAGTCTCACAATTATTCAGTTGATCTCATATTTAAACCTTAGACTTGCTCACACCTAAGTCTGTGATCTGAATGTTGATTTACTCCCACACTAAACACATTGAACTATTATTCTCTTTAATAGTTACTACTCAAATTTAAGTATAAGAAAGTATTTTGAAAAGCATGCATTGCTTTTTAGAAATAATAATACAGGTTCTGTAGTGAGACTGTTTCAAAGAGGCAGCAATCTTGGCATTGATGCTAATATATATAGATAGATACAAAGATAAATATAAAGATTATAAAGATAGATGCAAATTTATATTTATGGGTTATTTTATGGACAATAAAGTATATATTTTGATAGACTTTTTACTGATGGACTATTTTGGTTGATCATATATCCACAGGACCTGAATAAATAAATAGGGAAATCCATGAATGGGAGCAAAAAATAATTTGTGGACAAGGTTAGAAAACCTATTTTCTGCCATGCGTACAATGGTAGAACTGAGAATGCTCTCCCTTTTGAGTAAAATTATGAAAGAAATAACTGGGCTTAATTTTATTTGTTAATTTATAAGTCGAAACATAAATGCATGCCCTAATGAGAAGCCTAAGATAGAACAAAAATTAATCCCATGAGGAGGACCCTGCCCTTTGCATTTCCTTGCTCTTGGGACTGTAAATGCTGAATTTTAATGTTGCATTAATATTTGCAATAAAAATTAAAACCCTAAAACTCAAAGGCAAACTGCTTTGCAGATTAATGTGGTAACGGTACCAAGTAACCTCATCTAATAAATTAGGAAGAGATGAAGAGGAGGTTAAATATTGTCACTGGAAATTATGAAGGAATTTTTATGGAGGCTTGATGAAGCTGCTGACTGAATTACCATCTGCCCATAATATTATTGTCTTGGTTTATTTAATAGATACCTTCAGAAAAGGCATGCATCTCAAGCCATAGTAAATATTTCCTCAGTTGTTAACAGTATTTTTTTTTTTTTTCGATATCCTGTATTTTCATTTTGGTTCAAGTGGCACTTGGGTTTTTTTGGTTTTTGACTTAAAATACTTTGATTTTCACTTACTGATTTCCTTGGGGCCCCATAGCTAACAGATTTGTGCTTTCCAAACATAGGAGTTTTTTAAAAGCCCAAAGTTAAACTGAGATGCTAACAAATATGGTGTTTTTGAAAAAGTAAGTTTTGAACTCCAGTTTCCATAGCCAATTTACCTTTGTGGATAAAATAAGAAATAATTCTAAAAGAAATAATGTTTTGAATAGCTGGCATGGCTCTTTTAGGCACCATTTAGACTAAAATATGTTATTTTTTGGTAAACCCAGAAATAACTCTAAATATCTTCCCTGGCAGCAGAATAATATTTAAGAAAAGCCAATTTTATAAAAAAATCACAAATTGACAATGACAAGAATATTTCACTTTATCAGTATCAACCCACCCATTTAATTAACATATTGACATTAATATAAAAATTTACGAAGGCAGTGGGAAAATTATAAACAAAGTTATAAAGAAGGAAAAATGACCACAGAAAGACCCAGACACCTTAAAACACCTTAACAGAGAGATTCTAGCTTTTAAATCACCAAGACTAAAGTCATTTCTATTATATCTGTTATAGTCAAAATGTGATTAAGAAATAAATCAAAACAAATCAAATAACTTCTATCCTGAAGTGATGCTATTTCAACAGATACTTTGTTATTTTTTCTGCCAATATTTCATTTCAAAATTTTAAGGGGTTGTAGTGTTTTTGTTACATGGATGAATTTTACAACGCTGAAGTTAAGGCTTCAGTGTCCCCATTACCAGAATGTTATTTCTTATAAATATCTGAGCTAATCTAATTCCTTCTGGTATTGTTGAGGAAGAATGAGTTATTAATCAGATGAGTCTGTAAGCAATATTTGGAGCTTTCATATTTTTTTTGAAATTTGGACAGAACAAGTAAGGACAACCTTTAGAAAAATTGTATCTAGGGATGTATTTCCCAATATTTCTATCTGGGGACACCAACCAACTGCTCTGACATATTCACTTGACAATTTCTTGCCTGGAAAGTGTGGGATATCTAAAGAAATAATATGCCAGGGTTGGAAATCTATCCCTGTGACTTGGTACCTATTTAAATTTGCACAATATTCATGAGCACTCTAAATTTGTTCCTTTAACTTTAAAATGAGACTATTAATACCTACCTAACAGTAGCTATGTGGATTCAAATACTCAGCATGTCAAAAATTCTTTACATGGAAGTCACTCCATAGTAGAGTCTATTTTGAAATGACAATGTGAGTATGGCATTTAAAAACATAAACTAGTTTTCTGGGTTCTCTGCCTCCCTGATATATATCTGTCTTTAAGTAAACCTGTGTCTTCAAATTCAAAAGTTTTTTGTTTGCAATAAGATGTAGAATTACTGTAATTTATGTTTCAACCAAAAAAAAAAAAAAAAAAGGACTGTGGAAAAGAGCTTACCAAGTTGCTTCTTTTTTTTTAGAAACAAAGTCTCACTTTGTCACCTTTGGTAGAGTGCTGTGGCGTCACAGCTCACAGCAACCTCCAGTTCTTGGGCTTAGCTGTTTCTCTTGCCTCAGCACAATATCCTGCTATTTTTTTTGTTGCAGTTCAGCGGGGGCTGGGTTCAAACCTGCCACCCTTGGTATATGGGGCCGGCATCCTACTCAATGAGCCACAGGCGCCACCCTTCAAAGTTGCTTCTAATGATTCTCTTCTCTTAGTATTTGTTCCAGCCGTCAACCCAAGTCTCAATAGCATACTAACCAACAAAGAATTGTAGAAGTGACAGAGCATGACTCCATGGCTTATAAAATACATTGAAGCTTTCACCTTGTTCTTTCTTGGATTAATTGCTTTTGGGGAAGCCAGATGTCCTATTGTGAAGAGAGTCATATAGCCTCAAAGCAATATCCATGTAATGCAGAACTCTGGCAGTCAGAAGCCAGCACCAACTTGCCAGCCACACAAGGGAGCCACAGCGGGAGCAGATCTCTAGTCTGGGGTCAAGATTCAGGTGACCACACCGCAGCAATGCCTTAACTGCCACCTCATGAGAGTCCTGAGCCAGAATCACATAAGCCATTCACAAATTTCTGACCATAATATTGTGTGATAAAGTAAATGTTCATTATTATTTAAAGCCTCTAAGTTTTATGGTATTTTTTTTTTTATGTAGTACTAAATGTGTAAAAGATTTAACCCTGCTTCGGAGAATAACAACTGTACTATGACCTAATTATCCCACAGTAGCCAATCCTGGCCCAGACCAGTAAGACCATTCAAATAACTCCACTCCAATTTATCACACCACAGAATTGTGAACTACATATATGGTTGTTGTGAATCAGTTCTTTGAGGTTATTAGTTACACAGAAAAAAGCTGATTTATATATATATAAAATCTTATATATATATATAAAATTTTTATATATAAATTCTTATATATAAAAATTTTATATATAAATAAAATTTATTTTATATATAAATTCTTATATATAAAATCTCTATTGTTTCATCTGATGGGATTTGCCAAGCTGATCCTTGAATATTTATAGAATACTCAAATAAGCAAGTATGACCAACACTCCCCCAAAAGAAAAAATTTGAGGTGTGGAGGCCTGACATTAATAATTGTTAAACAACAACAGTGGATAAGAAGGTGTGGTATCATTAGGGAAATATAAAAATTGACACAGGCATATAAGAAAAATTGATTTATTTAGAGTGAGTTGGTAAGTTTTAGTGGGTAATGTTAGAGTTATCAATAGAGACTACTGGGAAAATTAGTTATTCATATGGAAGTAATGATTTCTGCCACCACCTTGATCTTTGCACTAAATCAGTTCCAAGTGGATTAGAGACTCACCTTTAAAAGCAATACTTCAAAATGTCTAGAGGACACTATCAGAGAATAATTTGATGATTGTCGACAGGCTAGTGTTTCTTAACAACACACATACAGACATATAGAGTGCAAACCAAAAAGGAGAAAGTGAATTAATTCAACCAAACCAAAATTCAGATAATCTATTTTTCGAAAATATGAAAACAAAGTGAAAAGAATGATTCACAAATGGGATAAAGAACATATGCTCTTCTCAAAAGATTATTTTCTAAAATAAATAAAGAGCTGTACAATTGAATATGAAAGAAACTACCAAGATACCAAAAATGAGCAAAGATATTAAGTGTCCTTTAGAAATAAGGAAAATCAAATTGTAACCTTAAAAACTTAGTGTTCATTCATTGGTGATCTGGGAATTCTGAAATTCATAACCACAATCACATGTCATTTCAATTCAACAGATGGTCAATTTATATAAAAAGCCAGATAAAATAAAATGTCAACAAGTATACAGAACAGTAACAATTGTCCCAGTGGTTGGGGTGAGAAATAGTACCACTAGTTTGCAAAGGCCTTTGGAATTACCTAGAAATATTGAATGTGCACCTACTTGCCATATGAGCCAACATTTGCAACCCCAAGTCCTACTCTAGAAAACCCTTGTGGATGTCCACAGGGTGTCATTGAAAAATATTCATAAGTGCAATTTGTAGCAATAAAAACTATAAATTCCACATACCTATATCCTTCAAGAAAAAAAATAAAATACTCTGCAGCAGAGAAAATAAGTATTTATAAGAAATAAATTATAGCACTGTACATGTATTTTAGTAACATTATATTGAATAAAAAGAACAAGTCCTAAAGAAAACAATGAAATGTGAGTCTATTTACATACATTGAAAAAACATGCAAAATATTCAAATGTCATCCCAGCATATGAAGGAACACCTCAAAAAGAAAAGAAAATGAAAGACAAACAAAATTTAGAATAACAGTTTTCTATCTTGAGAAAAGATTGGAATGGACCCACGAAAGGGCCATTAGGGGAAGGGTGGTAGACATATGCATTTTTGTAGTGCCATTATTCTTTATATCTTATAATGTCATAAATATTCTTTTACATTTTCGTGGTGTTAAAAAATAATGATTAAAAAAATCTTATGTCATCAGTTTCATATTTGAATTGATCATTAACAAAGCAATTTTCCCTGCTAGTAATTCTTATTGCAGTTATGTTAAAAACAACAGCAACCGCAACAAATTACTCTGCTTAACATTTGGGCCTCTGGGCAGGAGGTCAGAGCAAATGTTTGCTAGAAACTGAAAGGAATTTGGATGAGTGTCAAGAACAGTGCTTATGACATTGCTCCCGCCTGAGCAGAGATATTAAAGTCAGCATATAAAGAAAAGCAGTAATGTGCTATATCCAAGAGGTCATGGTTTCTTGAAAGTCTCAACACATCATTTTACAATAGCCTTAAAACCACAATGAAAAAGCATCCCTCCCCTGACCACTTCTTCCTGAGAAGTTGCCAAACCCGTTAGACTTTTTTATTCTAAAGGGAACGGTTCCTCTATAGGTCCGGAAAGCCGGAAAGGACAGAGTGGCAGGTGCTGGTAGCGAAGCGCTTTTTACAGAGTTGTAGGGAGATGACAGTTAGAATGGAAAATGAGGATTCTGATGCTTGGCTGTGTCTGCAGACTGAAAAGCAGGGACCAGATTCAGCTGCTCACATTTGATGGCTGCTGCCAATCAGTGAGAAAGGGACCATTATCATGCTCTTTTTCTGCAGGTCTGACCCTTTTAGCTGCTTGGTTCTGACCCTGGAAGATTCCAACTCATTCACAGATTTTGTATTTTGATGACGGGCATCACCAGGTGAGGCGTTGTCCTCCATGGGCTTACAAGCTTTGTAAATTGCTTGGCATTCGTAAGCACAAGCCATCAGATATAGGCAAATTCTTCGTTTGTTTGTCTTTCTGGATAATTTACTAATCCAGAAATGAACAGGACAATGCATTTCGTGATTTAGAATTTAAAAGTATTTTCGGATGTATGTGTCTTTTTCTTTTTCACAAAAACTGAGGCTTTAACATGATAACAATGTTTAGGATTTTCATACCAGGGAAGAATCAGAACTGGAAATCAGTCTTAATTTAGTCTTTTAGACTCCCAGGGCTTCAAGTCTTTCTTCTATCATGTCCTAAAGTCTCTTCAACACACAAGCTTGATGAAGAGGTTTGAGGAGTGCGGAAATTATACCTTCATTTTTCATACTATCGTTCCCAGTTATATGTAAACTATTCTTCTTGTGTCAGAGAGTTGGGAGTAATATTTTGGAGGCAGAGGAACACCAGTAACTCTGCTGTGTACTTTCACACAGGTTCACCCATTCAGTTTCCTCAACCTCTTGCTCTTATTACTTCTAATAGTATCCTATTATTAACTCAGTTTTATAGATGAGGCTATGAACAAAAAACTGCTAAATAGTAAAAAGAATCTTAAGCAAATTCTGTCTAAATTCAGCATTCAATTGCTATAAAAACACTTGGCTCCCAAGTTATTTAAGATAAAGGGATATGTTCTACATTCCTGAAAATACAAAGGGGGCTTAACAATTTGGTAGTATATACCAATATCACTCTATTTACCGTAACTAACGTGGAACAGATATTAAGACTTAAAAATCTAGAGGCAAGTGAGCGAGTGTGTATGTATTAAAAGAACAATAGCTCAGCAATGCACCTTCTCAGATTAGATAAAAGAGGTCCCGTATGTAAATCTTCACCTCCATAATTTCCCTTATTCTTCAGATACCATGGAAGACCTGCTGGATCCCTATGTAATCATTTCTGAAGAATTTAAATTAAATTGGTATGTATGAATAAGATAGGGCAGAGCTTCTTAGAGGTGATTTTGTTCCCCAAGGAGGGACATTTGGCACTGGATAGAGACATTTGTTACAAATAAAAAGGGAGGGCACTTCCTTGTATGTATAAGTCAGGGATTCAGTTAAACATCTTACAATGCATAGGACAGCCTTCCACAATAAAAACTATCCATCCCAAACATCAGTAGTGCTGAGATGGAGAAATCCTGGGGCTCTGGGCAAATAAGACATAGAAGCAAAGTGTCAAGATTTGATTTTAATAAAAGAATTGCAGACTTTTAACCACCACTAATGCACAGACCAGCTGAGGCTCCAAAGGAATTGGTTGTATGCAAGGATATAACCATTACTGAGCTCAGTGAACATTTATGTCACCTGCTCACTGTGTGTTTCTAAGAAACAAAAGAGTTTAGGCAAACTACAAGTTAAAATAGCACCAAAAATAACATGGTGCTGCATATATTTATCAGTAGATTACTTTTATCACTTAATTTAAAATTGTTAAGGAACTTCTGGAATTAAGAAACTTTAGAAAAGCATGCTGTTATTTTTAAATAAGGAAGAACTTTCTGAGATTGGTAGTAGGTGCTGGACAACATGGTTGAAGACATCTCTGACTCTGTCTTATTCCCGGGAGGATAAAGACTCTGGGCACTGCCTGAGCAGACACTGTAGAGAGAAAGAAAATACTCATTTCCTACCCTTTCATTTATTTCCCTCCACTTGCTCTAAGCTTCACATTGATAAAGCACAGAAGAAAGAAGAAACCAGGACTAAAGATATTTGAATGCATCCTCCTTCTCATATAAAACCTATAATTTTCTGAAATTTTCAGAAATGTGTTAGTTCTCTTCTCTTTGACTGCTTGTGTTGAAATTCACAGAAACCAACAAAAGACATCATGAAGTCTCCAGCATGAATCATTTATTTGGACAAAATAGGGAGGCCATTTAAAAAAGGGCAGTAATTCCTTTTTTGCTGTCAAAAGATAAAGGCTTACAATTTCCTGCTGAAATATGTACAAAACCTTGTAAATTGTGAACATGTAATCATCTTTTTAAAAAGAGGAGAAAAACACCAATTGGCAACATTTTGCCATAGAAATGAATGCATTACTGCAAACCATAAATATTTTTAATTCTAGCCTTCTAAGGGAAGAAGATAAAGGTCAATTATTTACTATCAGACAACAGTGGAAGTCAAATGAAAAAGGTGGTTAAAGTTAGAAAAGTGACCATAATAAAACTAATATGTTCTCAAGTGAACTTTTGCTACCATTCGATCTTGGAATCCTAGCTAGCCGTTTTAATGTGAGGTCTGTAATATCCCAAGGAGACAGAGAATGAGCAATATGACTCCATCTGTCCTGAATATGACTGAGGAAAGTAAAGCTTTTTTTTTTTTTTTTTTTTGATGATGAAAATGCTACTACTGAGAATATACTGAGACTGGCTACAATAATTACAGTGAACAAAATTATTTCTATCTATGCAAACTGCCATGTTTTTATATTGCTCCCTATTCTCCAAGAGAGAATTACAAAGAAACATTGGAGTAAGGAATTATATTTGTACATTGTCATTTGGGAATCATTACCATTCCTTAAACCACAATTTTTGGTATCAGTAGTAGAGCTTTCTGGGGATTCTGTGGCCTTTAAAATTTTTCCCTGAAACATTGAAGACAAGGCTAGTGAAATGGGCTAGGGAGATCATATTTAGATTGAGGTAGGAATAAAATTTCCTTTTGAAAAATATCTCCCTTTCTTCAATGAAAGAAAAAGTTATAATTTGATGCAATTTGGAGGGTTCGGAGACAAATCTGGAAGTGGGTGGTTTACCTCTGTTGAACCCCTGATCTATTTCCGCCCTGCCTGCCTACTCTCTGCCTACGTATCTCTTCTCTTGGACGCTTAGGGTAAGAACCATTTTCACAGTCCTCACATTTGTCTTGCCCGCTCCCCTACCCTGTCCACTTTCATCTCCTCCTCTCATTAGTTGTGGAGTTATTTCATCTCTAATCTCGTGAAAGATCACACATCTGAACTATAAATCCCAGGCTCGCTTCACTCTGTTGTATTTTTAAAAGCTACCTCCATTTTGTGCTTTCAAAGACTGACATCTTTCCTTTATTTCATTTTTAGGAAGCCTAGTTCACACTATCAGAGAGTACCATGGCTTTCTATAGCTTGCCAAAGCTATCAAGGAAATCAAAGAATGACAAAACTAAAGCAGCCCTTGTCTGATTCCTATTGTATAGGCATCAATTATTTGAAAAATTAATAGACTTATCTTTGCCTTCAAGTTCCTTAAGAGATATAGGCTCAGAAAAAGATAGTTAGCATGACAAGAGAAAGCTTGTGAGGCTGAGTGAATCAAAGAAGTGATATAAACCAGGGAGTTCAGGCAAGGGATAGAGGACAGAGCACTGGGAGGCGAGGGACCACTTTATCTTCATCTTCTGGGTAGCTGAAATTTGCTTATGACCTTTGGTTGAGGAGAAAGAAGTGATAACTTTGTGTCAGTTTGTAGACATCTCAGAATAATGTACAATTAGAAAATTCCAATTCTGCCCCCCACCACAGAATCTCTCAATCATGAAAGATGTCTCATGTGTAATTCATACAACAAAATCCCTGTGATTTATAGTATGATATATACATGTTATTCATGAGCAAAGAAGATAATCACATTTTCATGAGGGAGACCTCAAACGATACCAGGGGGATTCATTTCAGTTTAAATTAAGCAATTTTTACCTGCAGCTCTTGCTGCTTGAAAGGGATACTTGGCTACAGGAGATGGGACTATTATTAATTACAGGACAGAGGTATTTGGCCCTTTAGAATAGGTAATGCATTTCTTGCTATAGTTTCTGTCAGTGAAGAAGCCATAGGCTGCAGTCTTCTGTAGAGATCTTTAGGATGTTATTCAGAAATACATAAGAGCATTATTCATTGGGGCAGTACTATGGACTGAATGTTTGTGTTCCCCCAAAATGTACATATTAAAATCCTAATCCTCTGTGAGATGATATTTACAGATTGACCCTTGGGTAGGTAATCAAATCCCGGGGTGGAGGGCCCATGCGGGAATTATTGCCCTTATTAGGAGGAACTTGAGAGAACTTCCTTCTTTTCCCTGATCTGTGCCCTGTGCGAGTACAAGGAAAACAACCCTATTGGTAAACCAGGAAGTGGTTCCTCTCTAGACACCAGATCTGCCATCACCTTTGACCTTGGACTTCCCAAACTCTGGAACTATGAGATCAGTTTGTTATTTAGGCCAGCAAGTCCATGGTAATTTATTTATAGCCCCTAGAACTAACTGAGATAGTCAGGAACTCCAACCTATTTAACACTTTCATTTCTTCCTCTTTCCGTATTGTGACCACATGGGGATCAAGGTTGGGCAGATGCCCAGTAACGTTAGAGAGGAGAACTGTAGTCTTCAGCAATTTAGGACAAGATAGGATTTAAGGAATTTGGAGACAATGGTAACATCATTGTTCAAAAGGTGCTCTCATATTAATGTCTTTACATAGTCATCAAGGAAATGCCATGAAGGCTATCTGTAACAGTACGATCAAAGGGAGGGGTGGGGGGAGGATGGGTAGAGGGAGGGCAATTAGTGGGAATACACCTATGGTGCATCTTAGCAGGGTACTGGCGAAACTTATTAAAGGTAGAGTATTAATGTCTTTATATAGTGATCAAGGAAATGCCATGAAGGATATCTG
>CAUYON010205701.1:0-15272 GCA_963573935.1 Arctocebus calabarensis | reverse complement strand
TAATTGGGTTTTAGCCTTCATATGAAAGCTATAAATTAGCTTCATATTAGGGCTGAGTACATTGGATACTTTTTCTTCCATTCTTGAGATACTTTGCTAAGAAGAATATGTTCCAGCTCCATCCATGTATCTAGTTACTGTCTTAATAGGTTCATTTTTTTTTTCTGTGATGGCTCCTCCTACCACCCTGTTTGGTTTTACTTTTGAGAAAAATGCTGAATTTTTTAAGTTATTGCAAATTATACTTATTTTTAGCTTTGTGATTAGAAGTAGTGAATGTTTATATTTTTTTCCTTTGGGGGTTAGACTCTTAGGGTCTCCACACCCAGCTGTGAATGTTAATATGTCTTCCGTGTGCTTGCGTGTCAGCCTGCGAGTGTCACGGGAAGGGCTCCCTCTCTCCCGTGTGCCATCTGGAAACTGGACTCTGTGACTGCAGGCCACACGTCACTGGACAGCAGTGTGACCAGTGCCTGGTAAGCTGTGTGTTGGCCGTTGTGTGTTATTAAAGTGTTCGTCAGGTAGCCGGGCGTGGTGGCTCACACTCGAATCCCGGCACCTGGGAGGCTGAGCTGGGAGGATCGCCTGAGCTCAGCAATTCGAGATCAGCCCGAGCAAGAGTGAGACCCTGTCTGTACTAAAAACACTGAAAGTAGAAAGAACCAGCTGGGCGTGGGGCCGGTGTCTGTCGTCCCAGATACTTGGGAGGCTGAGGCAAGGGGATTACCTGAGCCCAAGAATTCGAGGCTGTTGTGAGCGAGAGCTATGCTGATGCAATGACACGCTACAGAGACTGTCTTAAAAAGAAAAAAATGGGGAGAGAGAGAGAGAAAGACGGAATGGAACGGAGGATGGGAGAGAGGGAGGGAAAGAAAGACAGGAGTTTGTCAGGGATGTTTATATAATCGAGAGAGAGAGAAATGAAGGAATTAATTTGTGAGTGATGTTTGTAATCCACACCTTGGCTTGGCCCATATGAGATCGCTGACTCCCTGAGCATGGCTGCTGAAGGCCGCGTCTGTGTCTGGAGAGTGGGAACCAATTGTGAGGGTGGGCACCGTGCCATGAATGCTTTGACTCCGTAAAGCATCCCGTGTGTTTTGGAAAACATGCTGGTATGTGCAGTTGCTTATTCAACGCACCTGGCCTGCTGTGCTTCCCCCCTGTCCGCCACAGCCCGGCCACCATGGGCTGGACTCGGGGCGCGGCTGTCTGCCCTGCAACTGCGCCATGGCCGGCTCTAGGTCGGACGACTGCTCGGATGAAGGCCAATGCCACTGTGTCCCAGGTGTGGCCGGAGAAAAGTGTGACAGGTGTGCCCACGGCTTCTACGCCTACCAGGATGGCGGCTGTACACGTAAGCTCTTGAATGCCTTGTTTCATGGTTGGTCCCAGACCTTTCTGAGCCTTCCCTCGATTTTTGACTTACTTCTAGAAAGTTCCTTTACTTTCTCTCTTCTTTCTGTGTAGAACTTCATGCCTCTCCCCTGTTTCCCAACACCTATCAGGATACAAGCCTAATTTTTGGGCATGGCTGTGCTGCTTGCTAACTGTGTGACCTTAGATGAGCTATTTGACTTCTCTCACCCTTAGTTTCTTCACCTGTAAAGTGGAGAAGCTAATGCTAATCGACCTGAAGAAGTTATCGGAAGATTCATAGGCATAGGTTAGGGATAGGCCTTAACCCAGCATTGGCAGTAAGTGCTCGGGAAAGACTCCCTCTGTCCTCTCTGTCCTGACAGCCAGGTATTTTCCTTTCTTTTCTCTCTCCCCCCCTCCCATTCCATCCTAATTCTTCTCCCCTCTCTGGACTTGGAGGGGTCTTGGGAATCATAGGTGTCTTTTAGCTCAGACTATTAATAAAAGGGAACTGACAACACCAACTCTTACCCCTTTAGTTACCCAGATCTGCAACAAAACATTTGTCTCTATTCCAGCCTGTGACTGCCCGGACACACAGAACAGCTGCGACCCGGAGTCTGGAGAGTGCGTCTGCCCTCCTCATACTCGGGGCTCGGAGTGTGAAGAATGTGAGGACGGCCACTGGGGCCACCACCCAGAGAGGGGCTGCCAGGTGCGTGCTGCCTTCCATGCGTCCGTGACCCTCAGAGTTATTGCCCAAGAGCAAGTGGCCGTCCTGTTCTTCCACCGTATCCACTGGTCTTCGACCTGCCGAATGGCTCTGTGGTTTATACTTAAAACTCAGCACAGATTGTAGGAATCATGTGTCTTAACACCCTTAAGACACCTTACTCTTAGTTTTCTGTAAGAACCTAATTGGGAGATTGATGGTTTAAAAGCCCCCCCTCCCTCAAATTTTGTGCTGTTTAAGTAAATCATGCAAGGTACACTGTCCTCCAAGAGAAAGTCATACATCACTTTCCTAGGGGGCTGTTTGCAATCTTGAAGAGCTCCAGTTTTCTATATAACTTTCTTCATGTAAATGTGGATATGGTTTGTGTTTTGAGAGCAGTGAAGAAATAACTTCTAAAATAACTTTGCTAGATTGTTTAGACCTGCTGTATTTAATTTCACTTCATGATTTGGGGCTAATGGGCCTGTGTCACTGAGATCCCCAGTTGTTCGGCAATGCGGTCCCTGCCTCCTGGTGTCACATGGCAAAGAGATTCTGTTTAGCAGTGGTGAGAGGGAGATGGTTCATAGCATTCCTTTGCATGACTTTCCCTGCAATCCAAATATGTGCATGTGCAGAAAATGTAAAAGATGCCTGTTTGTTCAGTTAGCCTTTCTTCTCTTAGGCCTGCAATTGCAGTCTGGTGGGGTCGAGCAGCCACCATTGCAATGTGCTCACCGGCCACTGCCAGTGCAAGTTGGAATTTGCTGGACGGAGCTGCGATCGGTGCTCTTTGGGTTACAGAGACTTTCCAAACTGTGTCCCCTGTGCCTGTGACCCCAGGGGGACATCAGCGGAGACCTGTGACCTGGACCAGGGTCTCTGCACCTGTGCAGAGGAAACAGGAACCTGCTCTTGCAAGGTATTTGCTGTGGATCCCGCCCTCTGTTCCTCCCTCCCACTTGACCTTGTCACTCTTGGGCTTTGATTATTTAAATAAGCAGCTGGGTTTGGACGCTTCTGCTCATAAGGTCAGGCTCCCTTCCGTGCCTGAGTTTAAGGTCTGGTATGCTCTTCTAGAATCATGAGTGATTCTAGAAATGGAATTGTAACTGTTAATTACAAGTGTCAGAGGGTGAACGGTTTTAAAAACACTTCGGAGTTTCTGATGGTGTGTGGGTGGCCAGTCTGTCTGGAATAGGCAGGGAAGCCAGATCACACAGGCTGCGGGCAGGTTTGTGATGTTCCAGCTGTGAGGCTGGTAGGCCCTGAGATGTGCTGGCCGACCAAAGGGAACTTGTGTATTATAACCTTTCCCAGGAAGTAGATTTCGATGCCATGGCAAATTTCCTCAGTTTCCCCCACGTGCTTTGTTATTAGGAGCTCATTGCCACCTTCTTAGTTCCTTCCTGTGGGTGGGGGATGGAAGCCCTCTGGCTTGGTGGTGGCTTGATGAGGAAGGGAAAACTCATATAGATATCATGTCCTGGAAATAATAACAGAATCAACAGTCTCTCTGCTTTTGGCTACCACATTTTATGATAAAAGTTCTCATAGAAGACTCTCAGAACTGCAGGGACCTGCCTTCGTAGTCACCTGGTCAGTGGTGCCCCACATTCTCAGATCATCAGAAGTAAGTAGGGACCCAAGGCAGATCCCAGGGCTCTCCCGGAGGGAGGCTTATCCCGAGATCTGTATTTTCCAAAAGCTTCCGAGATAATCCTGATACTCACCTGTGTTTGGGAATCACTGATTGAGTCTTTGAGAGAAATGATGGCCAGGGGAGTTAGGGACCCATTCTAAAGAAACAATGATGTTTATGAACCTGAAATAATTTTTTAAATTATTTTGTTTTTCATTTCTGCATGTTCAAAAATTGCATCTCTTTTATTTGTGGCAAAAAACAAATCCCTTATTTGTTCCCCTTCAGGAGAATGTCATCGGCCTCCAGTGTGGGCAGTGCCGAGAAGGCACCTTCGCTCTCCGCGCCGACAACCCCCTAGGGTGCAGCCCCTGTTTCTGCTTTGGGCTGTCCCACCTCTGCTCAGAGCTCGAGGGTTACGTGAGGACCCCAGTAAGTCACCACGGTCAAGACGTTCTGATTCCAGTTCCTCTCCCTTTGGGATTTGGGTGGGGATAGGAGACATAGTCAAGCACTTCCACTGAATTTTGTTCTTACAGTATCAGAAATTCTAGGGAGACCATCTGAGTCAGCACGTGAATCAGAACCTCATGTCCGCAGGCTCGGGAAATAAATGGAGCTTGAACTAAAGGCTTTCAGTGTTGTTTCGTAGCTAATCTAGCAAAAGCCTTAGTTGGAGAGAAGATAAAACCTCAGCATCTCAACTGTCTCATACAAGTCACTGAACAGGACCCTAGTTAGCAATAATTGGACCCTGAATTCAGTAGTTTAAAACCCTTTTTTGGCTATTAATCCTTGAATAGTTAAAAAAATTAAAGTAGTTTCAGTTACTTTTAATCCAGAGGTTTTGTTTTAAGGGAAAGTCTTTACTATTCCTATTTTAATAATGAACTGTTTCATCTGCGAGACGGCGGTGGAACCCATGAATCAAACATTGAGTGGCTAATTCATGTCCTGAGCCGTGTTTTCTCCCCCTGATGACAGGTAGTGCTGGGCTCAGATGAGCCTCTTCTGCGTGTGGTTTCCCAGAGTAACCTGAGGGGCACGAGCCAGGGGGTTTACTATCAGGCCCCCGATGTCCTGCTGGACGCCGTGACTGTCCGGCAACACGTCCACACAGAGCCCTTCTACTGGCGGCTGCCGGCGCAGTTCCAGGGAGACCAGGTGAGGTGTGCACCCCGCCTAGAGCTGGCCCCTGCTTCCCGGGGGATCTGGAGGTTGTTTAAAGTCACCATAGTCTGTGCTGGCCTGTAATTAAAAGAAGTGGTTGTTAATGTCCTCTTTTAAGAGGGTATAAAGAAGTTTAACAATCATAAAAATCCTCTCAAATGTAAAATTTTTCATTCATTTTGGAAATCTTTTATTTATTTGTTTATACTTTTTGTTTGTTTGTTTGTTTTTTGAGATTCTTGGTAGAGTGCTGTGGCATCATAGCTCACAGCATCCTCAAACTCTTGGGCTCAAGTGATTCTCTTGCCTCGGCCTCCTGAGTAGCTGGAATACAGGTGCCCACCACAACACCCAGCTATTTACTATTTTTAGAGATGAGGTCTTGCCCTAGCTCAGGCTGGTCTCAAATTTTTTTTTGAGACAGAGTTTCACTTTGTCATCCTGGGTAGAGTACCACTGTGTCATAGCTCATGAGCAACCTCAAACTCTTGGGCTCAAGCGATCTTCTTGCCTCAGCCTCCCTTCCTGAAGCAATCATTCAACAAACACAGGCACCACTAACAGGGATACTTTCTGAGAAATAAGTCATTAGGTGATTTCATTGTCATGCTGATGTCACATACCTAGCTGGATAGCCTGTCATAAGTCTAAGCTACCTGTTGGCGTCCTGAATACTGAAGGCTCTTGTAAAACAATGGTTAAGTTTTCATGTATCCAAACATAACTAAACATAGAAAAATACATTGGTCAAAATGTCATTATGCTGCATCTGAGTGCCTCGTATTTACTACTATAAGGTCCATACGAGTCTAGCCACTGTGTGGGAGGCCCTTCTCTGGAACATCACGTGTTTGGGGAGGAAGATCCTACCGTGAAGAATCATGAAAGGCATCACTTACATTTGCGTTTATATCAACATTGGAACCTATATTTGAATGAACCCTGATCTTTAAAATGTATAAATATATATCCATCCAATGCTCCTTTAGATATAGGTAATTTTTAATTTAAAGGAGCTTGAAAATAATTAGGGTCATTACCGCATTGATTTGTTATTTGTTATTTGGGAGCTCACTTCTGTTGGTATCATGGAGAGCTGTGTAACGCAGGTCCACGTCATAATCCATCATTGGACAGAATCAGAAGGAAGCCAATTCCAGACAACATACTTCACCCATGTGATGTATTTTTAAGGTATAAGATTTCTCTCACACGATGGGAGGTTTGCAATGAAATGTTTTTAAAGCAAGGCTCTCTTATTTGCTAGCTCATGGCGTATGGCGGCAAACTGAAGTATAGCGTGGCCTTCTATTCTTCGGATGGTGTTGGCACCTCCAACTTTGAGCCTCAAGTTCTCATCAAAGGGGGCCGGACCAGAAAGCAAGTTATTTACTTGGACGCACCAGCTCCGGAGAATGGAGTGAGGCAGGAACAGGAAATAGCAATGAAAGAGGTGAGGGTGCCATCTTTTCATACAAGTCCCTTGACGGTGCGAACTTTGCTGTGATTGTAATCAAAGGTGAAAGCCACTTAAGGACATGAGCAAGAAGCCCTGGGAGCAGAATTCCAGTGGGTTTAGAAAGATTGCTAAAAACTATTCCGATTCCATTTTCTGAAGAAGTATATATTAGGCTATGTTAATTTGGTGGAATTGCATCTTTTTCTTTTTTTTTGTAGTTTTTTTTGGTCAGGGCTGGGTTTGAACCCACCACCTCCAGTGTATGGGTATGGCGCCCTACTCCTTTGAGCCACAGGCGCCGCCCTGGAATTGCATCTTAAATCCTTTATCTGGTAGCCTGTAGAGACATACTGGTACAGAAAAGTCCTTTGAATGTGGCTGGAATTTGCGGAGTGTCTATTCATTCTCTGAAAATATTCAGATTTGGGGGGGCATTGTCTTTGTGTGGCTGGCACTGCCTTCTAACGCATACCTGTTGCGTTAGAGACCGATGCCGCCTGCCACTGGGGAGGTTGCAGGATGTATTCATTGGTTAAATCTTGTGGTGTGTGTAGAACAGGACTCCTTTCTGGAGAAATTTATAAAAGAAATTTCTCTGGAAGCTCTTTTGCCAGTCGGAATTTGTACTCTGAACTTAATCGAATGTGTTTCTCATCCACAGGCTTTTTGGAAATATTTTAACTCTGTTTCTGAAGAACCTGTCACGCGCTCAGATTTTATGTCTGTCCTCAGCAACATTGAGTACATCCTCATCAAGGCATCGTACGGCCAAGGACTGCAGCAAAGCAGGTACTCGAACTTCTAGGGTTTAGTTTCCTGATTGGAAACCAGGCTGAACGCATTTGACTGGCTCTGCCCCCCTTACCTGCCATCCTCTTCACTAAATGTAGTTCCGTTCCTCATCAGAACTTGTTAGGTGTTAGTATCAGAGGGGACGGTGTGAGTTACGGCTTGTACTATCGCATGCTGATGGAGGTGTAAAATGTAAGTACATACGGTGGCATCTTAGGTGAGGATAAAATGCCAAAAATATTTTCTGCCCTCGAACCTGCATTGATGCCCATTTCTTTGCAATGATGTGGAAAGAACATTGCCACCTACTCATTTACTACTTCGACCCCTGAAGAAAGCCATTCATCACCCAGTGATAGACTGTGTCTCAAAAAATGAATAAATGTTTAAAAAGAAGCCAGTAAATCTTGGCCAGATCAGTATTTAAAGAGGTCTTCTGGGCACACTTGTGTAATATTTGAAGTTCTAAAATGCCTGAGCGTGTAATGACGGCACTACTATGCTTCACCGTATTCACCCCTAACTGTGAGTAGTAGCTGGTTAAGCTCCGGCTTAGCACATGTGCAAATCACTCCACGCAGCGCGTCTCGGGAACGTCTCCCCAGCGTCAGCACTTCCTCTCTTACTTCTGCACGTAATGTTTGCGCAGAATCTCAAATGTTTCGATGGAGGTCGGCAGAAAGGCTGAAGAGCGGCACCCGGACAGAGAGGTGGCGTCCCTCCTGGAGACCTGTCTCTGTCCCCCCGGCACAGCGGGACCATCCTGTCAGGTAGGGAGATTGCAGTCAAAGTCTAGTTCCTGGCCTGGGGCTGAAATGTGCTCGAAACTCCAAGCCATGGACAGAACTCGTGTGTCTCTATTATATCACTTTTTCTCTTTTTGAATTTAAAAAAAAAATGAATTTTGGTAGGAGACGCATAGCATGGCATTTACCATCTTAAGCATTCTAAAGCGTACAGGTCAGTGATAATAAGTGTGTTTTACAACCAGTCTCCAGAAAATGCTTTTCACCTTGCAAAAGTGGAAACTCTGTGCCCATTCAACAAGTCTCACCCCGGCATTCACGGTTCAACCCATTGTCTCTCTGGATTTGGCCACTCCAGGCGCCTTATGCGAGCGGAATCGGGATTTGTCTTTCGTGATTTGGTGCCTGGTTTATTTCACTTAGCATAACGTCCTCAAGGGTCGCTCGTGTTGTAGCAAGTGTCCGAATCTCGTTCCTGTCTAAGGCTGAGTAACATCCCCACGTGGGTGTCCTGGGTGCTGTTCCTGTATTTCGTGCTTCGTACACACCCTCTGACTGTGAATAACACGACCCGATCGTGAGTGTGCAGACACCTCTTCAGTTCCCCACTTTCCATCCTTCTCCGTACACGCCCAGGAGACTCCACAGTGTTCTCCGCGTGGCTGTGCCATTCTGAATTCCCAGCTTCCAGTCTCTCCACGTTCTCAGCAACACCTGTTATTTTCTGTTTTTTCGATAGTTGCCACCCAGAGAGTGGGAAGTAGTAAGGGAAGTGATGTTGAACTTCCTTTCACGCTTACCTATTGGCCTTCTGTATGTCTTCTTTGCAGAAATACCTATTCCGTTCCTTTGCTCACTTTTTAATCAATTGTGTTTTTCTCCCCTTGCGTCCCCTCAGGACTGCGCCCCCGGGTACCACAGAGGGAAGCTGCCGGAAGGCGGGGGGAGGGGACCGCGCCCTCTGCTTGCTCCCTGCGTGCCCTGCAGTTGCAACAACCATAGTGACACCTGTGACCCTGAAACTGGAAAGTGCCTGGTAGGCTGGGCTGAGTGGGTACTTGCCTGAAGCCAGAATCCGGGCAGGTGCTCAGAGTGCTGATGAGGACTTCTCCACAGTTAGACTGTCCCTTAGTTTAGCAAGAGGTTAAGCTGAGCTAATTAGAAAATATATTTCCTTGAGGAAGGCATAGTAGATGCTCTGACATTGTTGGTGGGAATTCTGTTATAAATTTTGCTTCTTTGATGCGTTTGTTTGTGGGCATTAATTTGGGAATTGCAGTCAAAGACCATGTAACCAACTGCATTTGAGTGGACTGCCCACGTATACAATGGTAATCCTCTGAGATTATGAATACCACTGCATTTTCATGGGCCTTTTCTGTGTGTAGATATATTTAGATACATAGATACTTACCATGTGTAACAGTTGCCTGCTGTATTCAGTACAGTAACAAGCTGCACAGGGGTGTGGGGAGGAGCAATAATACACTGGACCACATGGCCTGGGTGTGTAGGAGGCTAGACCATCTGGGTCCGTGTGAGGACACTCTGTGATGGTCCTCACTGGACACTGGATTGCCTGCTGGTGCATTTCCCAGACGGCAGCCCCGTGTACCTTCCAGCACTTGTATCTGGAATCAAAGTAGATGAGAACTGGCTCGACTCCTGTGGCTCAACGGGCTAAGGCACCAGCCATGTACACCTGAGCTGGCGGGTTTGAATCCAGCCCGGGCCCGCCAAACAACAATGGCGGCTGCAACCAAAAAATGGCCGGGCGTTGTGGCGGGCGCCTGTAGTCCCAGCTACTTGGGAGGAGGAGGCAGAAGATTCGCTTGAGCCCAGGAATTGGAGGTTGCTGTGAGCTGTGACGGCACAGCACTCTATCCAGGGTGACAGCTTGAGGCTCTGTCTCAGAAAAAAAAAAAAAAGATTCCAAAAGGCCATTTTGAATGAATCTAGTCTTAAAAATGAGTGAAGGTCGTGGAGCTAGGAATGTTTCCAGGATTTAAAAAATATGAAGAAAACTGCTCCCCCTTCCTTAAGAATAATAATAATAAAAAAACCAGCTGATATGAGATGTGGGTGGTAGTGCTCAGCTGTCACCAGATTAAGAATGGTTTCTAACAGTTTTCCATTGTTTCTTTCTTCTTTTGAAATGTGGGGTCACAGAACTGCAGTGATAACACAGCGGGTGACCACTGCCACGTGTGTGCTCCCGGCTTCTTCGGGAAGGTGACGGGCCTGGCCAGCGACTGTTCTGTGTGCAGCTGTCCTCACAGCCACCCTGCCAGGTGAGCCCACACAGGTGCAGCCTGGATGCTGGGTCACTGGGGCTGCTTCTGTCTGTATTGGTGAATATTCTCCATGGGGCAAGAAAAGATGATTGTAAGAAAAAGCATTCATTTTCACAGGGAGAAAATCTTTTCAAAAGCAAAGTATCTGTGTTGGTATTGAATATTAGAATAGAGCCAATTCAATTAAAGAAAGGGCTTCTAGCTTTAGTTTTTTTAAAGACTAATTTTAGCCCCCAGCCTATCTGTCCAGTCTGCATAGAAATTAATTGTTATTAATTTTATGAATAATCATACAAAAGAATCCTATTACTATTTAATTTAAGGGGATGGAGTTAGGATTTATGTATGCTGGGTCCCCATTAAGTGCCTGAAATCAGGACAAGTTTCTACTTTGTACTCATAACGCTTGAATGGAATTATCTAAATGCAAAAAGAACCAAAGATTTTAAATGGCAATGAGAATATCAAAGGGTCCTCTTTGGTTCAGATGAAAATCGTCTTTCATAAATAGCATTTTACTGTTGCTTAGAGTCTGTGGCAAGGCATTGAACATGTAAAGATCAAATGTCAAGTTTTGGCATACTAAAATGAAGTTTTCTTTTTAATATTAATTTGAATCTTCTATTTTCTGTTGCCTCCAAGTGAGTGACGCTTGATGGTAAGTACCCAAAGAGAGGCAGGCCCTGGCTACACTTTCCTTATAAACTATCAGGCATCTTGACATTTGTTAGTATATTTTTTGTATGTATCTATGTAAATCTATGTAAAAATTTTGCCTCCAATCTATTTCTATAGTCTATGCTGTAGAAATACCTGCGTGAGTATGTAAAGATGGTTGTATTTTGGCATGGCTTGAGAAATTGGGGTGAGATGGAAATATCTACTTATAGGGTGTTGATCAGATACATTGTAGCACATTCATAGAGTGAAATATTCCACATACATTGTAAGCACATAAGATATATCTTCAGGCCTACAGTTGAAGAAATGGCCAAGTGAAGCATGAAATTGAATAGGTAGTGTGATACCACTTTGGAACAATTCACATCCATATGTATATCCTTGGCCACACGTGCCCAGAGAAATATTTGGAAGCATACTCACCCTTCTCCTTTGCATATTTCTGTGCTGTTTGAGTATTTTATTTCTTTAATCTTGCAGGGTCCACTTTAATAAATTAAGGTTTGGGTTGTTAGGAAGAGACTGAGGATGTGAACATCGTATGTACACTCTGAATCTGAGAGATCTCAAAATACATGCTTTATTTTCTACATATTTTGTTGTTTCCACTGAGGTAGGAACCTTTACTGTTAAGGAAGATAAAAGTCAGACTTGGTGTAGGGCTGATAACTCATGCTGGAAACGTCATCTTACGAGCCAAAAAGGAACCAGACTTGGGTTTTTGTTTTTTGTTTTTTGTTTTGCCAATAGATTTCAGGTACCCAGTTTATCCTCTAGATGGCGCAGTAGTAATTTCAAATGTGGGGACAGAGGCTGCTGAGAAAGAAAGGATTCCAAGAGATTATTAAACTCTTAGTAGCTCCACCATTCTGCTTTTAATAGCTTACCGCCTGACTCTCTCCCTATCTTTAAGTCCATTTATTTATATTTTTTTTTTGCAGTTTTTTTGGGGGGTACTGGGGCTGGGTTTGAACCCACCACCTCTGGTATATGGGACCAACTCCTTTGAGGCACAGGCGCCACCCAAGTCCATTTATTTTCAAATTCCACTGCCATCCTTGCTTTCGTTTCTGCTGACTTGTCCTGCTTGCCTTTCATTATAGTCAACAACGTTCTTTTCCCCAGCACTTGTTCAGCCCCCTTCTCCCAGCTGCTTTTGTTTCAACCCTCTTGTCACCTACTAAGTTGCTGGGTGACTTTCTTCTGCTCAGCACCCACATGGGTGGCCCTGGACAGGGTCTCATGAATGTCTTCTGGGTGTGAGTTATGTATGCCCAACACTTACCTTGCTTACATGTTTATCCTCCCTTTTTTTTTTTTTTTTTTTTTTGGTAGAAGGAAGCCCTAAAACGCCTGTCTGGTCACCCAGTGTAATCACGTAACTTTGAGAACAGGATGGTGTGTGTCTGTCCTAAGAGCAATGAACAGGTGCCTTGCAGATTGGAAGATGTATATCTGCACACTCAGTGAGAAATGCTTTCCTTGCAGTTTCAGCCCCACCTGCGTCTTGGAAGGTGACGGCGCTTTCCGTTGTGACGCCTGCCTGTCGGGCTATGAAGGGCGGTACTGTGAAAGGTATGCCGTTGAACTGGTGCGTGGAAGTTGTGGGGACATCTCCTTTCATAGAGTGTTAGACACGGTTACTCCAGTGGTTTGGGCATCACGATCAATTCGGATGTGCAGGGTTGCTCTGGGGCCTTGTGACCGTCCCTGAATCAGTTCTCCTGGGGCCAATGGACCTATGGGCTTCCTGTTCCATTTGACAGAAGTGGCTGCTGTCCTGGGACAAAGCTGGCCATGGCGTTCCTTCCCCGTGCTGACTGCACTCTCCCTACCTACATCCTTTCTCTGTTGTAGGTGCTCCTCGGGCTACTACGGAAACCCCCAAATGCCAGGTGGCAGTTGCCAGAGGTGTGACTGCAGCCCCCACGGCTCTGTCCACAGCGAGTGTGACCGCTCATCCGGGCAGTGCGTCTGCAGGCCAGGGACCTCGGGGCTCCGGTGTGAGGACTGCGAAGCGAGGCACACGCTGGTGGCAGGCAACTGTGTCTGTGGGTATTTCTCCTCGAGGTGGAAAAGTGACTTTTCCTTTCAAATGTGTGAGGAAAGAAGTGAAATGTCACCCTATCATGCCAGCAGGTGCTGTTTACCTATTTTTTATTTTATCATTTCCTGCTGAACTTTAGTTGTGCTTTGCCAGCAGAGCAGGAGATCCTAAGAGGCCAGCATTTATTTCTCAGGCGCTCAAAGCAGCTCAGTAATTTCAGCTGCCTTGTTTCGTCGCATTAACCTTTCCCCTGGTGGAGCCGAGAGCCTGCCGGAGTAGAAGACAACACACTTTTGTGGGGCTTCGATTTGTGTTGCCCAAATTTCACGGTAGCCTCTGCTCTTGGCTATTATGGATTTTTGTTTGGTTTTTCCAGTCCTGATTTCTTTTTCCAGCCAGTGCACAAGGGACGTCTTCTCAGTGGTTGATGGTGAGGGTAGGAAGGAATGTTAGGGTCATGGCATCAGGGAGTTTTCCGCTTTGTTTGTGTATTTATTATCAGCACACACACCCCCCTTGTCTTCTCCAGCGACCTTCATCCTTGCTGCAGACCCTCTGCAGACTGTCGGGGAGATGCAGCTCACACCCTAAACTCTGCTTCTTTTTCTTGTAGCTTGTGATGACGAGTGTGTGGGTGTGCTGCTGAACAACTTGGATGACATTAGTGACGCCTTTCTCTCTGTGAACCTCACGAGCATTATCCCTCTCCCCTATGGAATTTTGTCAAAACTGGAAAATACAACTGAGTCTCTCCGGGTAGGTCCTGGGAATACAGAGGCCAATAGAAATGTGCACCTTGTGTCTTTGAGAGTCGGTGGGATGGGACGGGTCCTTCTCTCCGTCCCAGCCATGGCAGGAGCCTCACTCCCTGGACCGGGACCAGCGACAGGGCCATCCCTGTCTCACGCACGAACTTTCTCTGCTGGGCAGCCCAGTTGTTTGAGTTACTCCTTAGAGGTCTCCTTATTAAGTCTGCCCCTGTGGTTCTGCTTCTGCCTGTGCAATGAGACAAAGTCCGCCATTCCAGACCTTTGAGCATTTGAAAACAGCTGTCCTATTTACAAAAACAGAAAAATCCAAACCATATCTTCCTTAAGTTGGTTTGTGCTGAAGATGAACTATTTTCTGTTAAGTATATTATTCTTAACTAGAGTTGCAAGGCACAAAAGTCTTCTCTCCCTGGAAAACTATATGACAATCTCCAGGGGCAAATCAGAGTTTGATGTTTCTTTAATAGAGTCTGGGTCTGAAAAGCAGGGGAGGTTAAGAAATGAACTTGGACACGATTGAAGAGGGTCTTTACCTAAGAAATGCATTCAGTGTAACCTGGTTTCTTGTACCCTTGATGAATCCTCAGCAATAAATTAAAGAAAAAAAAAAAAGAAATGGACTTGGTAGAGAGCATTCTATTCTGGCATTTTAAATTCTAATGGCAAACAAGTGGGATTCTTGAATTTTGCTGTATGCCTATACGTTAGAACTTGACTTAATCTGTTCAGTGTGTCAGGCGGTAACAAATGGATAATCATTCCTAAGTGCCTTTTTTAGATAAAAGCTTGCTGAGTGTCTGTGTCTATAGGTACGCAGGCACACTGGGATACTGCTGGGTCAGTGATTCATTCTTGTTTGAGGTGGGAAAGGAAAGAAAGGTTAGGAAACTCTAAGAAATGTTTTTATGTTAACTTTCCTCATATGGCAAAAGATGTTTTTTAAAGACGAGAGGTTTTATCTTCATTAAGAAGAAGAAAGAAATATTTACATTTCTTGTCTAATTGCTATAGACACAATCAATAAATGATATTTTTTTCCGGCTTGGGTCCCGGGGATATAACTAGTTTATATTTACCAAGTTATATTTACTTGATTTAAATTTTAATTTTGAATGATTTTCTCTAGTTTAAAAAGCCACTTGTTGGGCAGTGCCCATAGCTCAGTGGTTGGGGCGCCAGCCGCATACACCGAGGCTGGCGGGTTCCAACCCAGCCCGGACCTGCTAAACAACAATGACAACTGCAACCACCACCACCACAACAACAAAAATAGCCAGGGTTGTGGCGGGCGCCTGTAGTCCTATTTACTTGGGAGGCTGAGGCAAGAGAATCACTTGAGTCTAAGAGTTTGCTGTGAGCTGTCACACCACGGCATTCTACCCAGGGCAACTAAGTGAGACTCTGAAAATAAATAAATAAATAAAAATTAAAAGCCACTTTTTATTTCTTTAAATTACTTACATGGATGGAGCTGGAACATGTTCTCCTTAGCAAAGTATCTCTAGAATGGAAGAAAAAGTATCCAATGTATACACCCCTAATATGAGACAAATTCTTTATCGTTCAAGTGAAGGCTACAACCCATTTATTGCACAGG
>CAUYON010205699.1:0-11334 GCA_963573935.1 Arctocebus calabarensis | reverse complement strand
AGTTTTATGCCTGCCTGGAGAGCACTGTGGCATCCTAGTAGGGGAAGGAGGTCTGGTTTTTTAGAGGGTCTTTCCCGTGGGGTAGAGTGGGAGGACATCCAAACTCTGCTCGCTTGTTTGTATGAAGGTATGGAGTATACTGTGAACCTCTTTCATGGGGGGGAGGACTCATGTCTGCTTGGTGATGTGCTCTGTACCTTTTTGTTTGTGTCCTCGGGGTCTCAGGTTGCCCCAGCAGGGTTGATGTGTGCTCTTCGACCTTTCCTTTTGACTCACATCCAAACCATCGGCTTTCTTGCTGAGTTTCTGTCCTTTAACTCTCCTTCTGGATGGGAACCTCTGCGGAAAGCTGGCTACAGATCACCATCTTGGCTCTGCCCTCATAATTTTTGATTTCTTTAGGAAAAGTCCATCTTGTAGTTGTGTCTCACATACAAAAATTGTGCCATACACTCCTACATTTTGCCCTTTCAGTGGGAGCACACCAATCCCACTCCTCATCCCATCTCCTGTTCCCTCATTCTCCTTCCCTAATTTGAATTGAATTGAATTTTTCTTCTATGGGTGTGAATTAGTTCATCTATTGATTCCATGTTAGTATAGAGTACATTGAATATTTGCTTTTCAATTCTTGTGATACTTTACTAAGAAGAATTTATTGCAACTCCATCCAGGTTAATACAAAAGATGTAAAGTCAACATCTTTTTATGGTTAAATGGTATTCCACTATATACATATACTACAGTTTGTTAATTTTTTCTTGAGTTTATGGGCATTAGGGTTGTTTTCACATACTGCTGATTGTAAATTGAGCTACAATAAATAATATAGTGAAAATGTCTATATGATGAGATGATTTCTTTTCTTCTGAGTAAATGTCTAGTAGTGGGACTGAAGGGTCAAATGGGATATCTCACTTGAAGTCTTTGAGGTTTTCTATACTTCTTTCCAAAGAGGTTGTATTAGTTTGCAATTCCAATGAGAGTGTAAACATGTTCTACATTATTTGCATCCATGTTAGCATCTGAAACTTTGGGACTTCATTATAAGGGTTAATTTTACTGGACTTAGGTTATTTCTCAGTGTGGTTTTGATATACATTTTTCTGATGATTAGGGCTAAGGAGCATTTTTCTTTTCACATGTTAAACATCCATCTGTCTTCCTCAAGAGAGCAAGCTAATGTTCTGTTCATGTCTCTTGCGCACTGACATATGGAATTATTTGCTTTTTTGTTGGTTAATTTGAGCTCTCTATAAATCCTAGTTATCAAGATTGTTTATTGTAGCTCAATTTACAATCATTCTCAGATTTGTAAAATGCAAGTGCCTTTTCTAATTCAGAAGGTTGTCTATTTGCTTTAATTGTTGTTTCCTAAGCTGTGCAGAAGCTTTTCAGTTTAATTATGTCCCATTTGTTTATTTTTGTTGTTTAAATTGCCACAAAACTCTTATTCATAAAGTTTTTCTCCAGGATGACAACCTCAAGAATTTTCCCGACTCTTTCTCTTGGAATTTTTATCATTTCATATGTTAGGTCTAAATATTGTATCCATCTTGAGTAAATTTTTCTAAGTAGTGAAAGATGTAGGTACAATTGTACTCTTTTACATGTGGTTATCCAGTTCTTCCAGCAAAATTTATTGAACAGGGATTCTTTTCCTCAGTGTATGCTTTTGTTTGGTTTATCAAAGATCAAATGGAAACTAGAGACTAGCCCATCTCTTCATTTTCTATTCTTATCCATATGTCTATTCGTATTTTTGTGCCAATACTATGCTATTTTGATCACCGTGAACTTGTAATATAACATGAAGTCTGTAGAGTGAGGCTTCTGACTTTGTTTTTGACTAAAAATTGCCTTGTTCATATGGATTTGTTTTGATTCCATGCAAAATGAAGAACTATATTTTTCCAGTTCTCTAAAGTATGATGTTCATATTTGAATGGAGATTGCATTGAATCTGTAGATTGCCTTGGGTAGTATAGATAACATTTTAACAATGTTGAATCTTCCCAGAAAAGAGCATGGTATGTTCTTCCTTTTGTTAGTATCTTTTGCTATTTTTTTCTTAGGGTTTTATACTTCTCTTCGTACAGATTTTTCACCTCTTTAGTCTCACACAGTGATACCATGGACCAAACTTAATCCATTCCAGAACCCCACTTGAGTTTCAAATCATTTGAGTTCCAAGATTTCCCCCTTTAAAATAATAGAAACTGGGTTAACCCATTTCTGAGTCCCCAAAATGTGAATTTTCAAAATGATTTTAACAGTAAATATGTTAGATTTAAAGGCAGAATATTAACAAATAATAATATTGGAATAAAAATGAAAGTTAATAAAACTCAAAATAAAAATCATAAAGGTCCATTTTGTCACAATAGAACACTTGTTTTTAAACATACCTCTCACTGTTCACAAACTCCTTTACCAACTTTTCTGTTGCTTCCAAATTACAACTGGCAGCATCTCCATTCATACTATGGATCCCAGTCCTTCCCTAAAGTTAGACCCACCATTACTGTCTTTAAACTCCTCCTTTTAAGCACTAGTATCAGGAATGCCTTTCACTAAGTCATTGTGCAGGACCTTGGCTTTCTTAGAAATTATCATCTCAGAAATTACATCAATGTCCAGCTGTTTTTCACTAATCCAAACTAAGACAAGTTTTTTCCATCTCTTCCTTACTGTTTGATCTCCTAGAAGTCAGCATCCATCATGACCCTTTTAGACACATCAGCTGCTTTGTTAGTTTTGTTATTTTTCAAAATTGTACAAACAGTAGATTTAGGCATCCTGGACATACTTGCAAGATCAGCCACATGTGTACCACTTTCACGCTTACCAATAAGATCTTTCTTAGTTACAAATGCAGCTCTAACAACTTACCTCTTACTCATTTTCTTCACTGCACTTTTTAGGACCCATGGAAAATACACTTAGTTGTTATCATATAAAATAAGAAAAAACAGGCACAAAAGCATAAAATTAACAGCAAAAATCCCTCGAGATCCTTTCACTACAGCTTCCGACAATGAACTGAATGACAAAGTGTATATGTGGCCTGAGTGCTGGGGAAACCTATGCATGAAGTTACACCAACAACTTACTGGGCATTCAGATTCCAAAGCAGCATACGGATTCCAAGTAAAATATGCTTAAAATTTTCATGCAGATTCCAAGTTGTTCAAGTTCTGGGGAATTCAAGTTCTGGAAGCAATACTGTATTCCTATGTTTTTCATTTTCTTTGAAACTACTGTGAAGGATACTGTGTCTTTGATTGGCTTGTTAATTTGGCTGCTATTGGTAAATACAAAGGCTACTGAACTGGTGACATGGATTTTATACTCTGAGCCAATACTGTATTTTTTCATCATGTCCATGGTTTTTGCAGTTGAGTCTCAGGGATTCCTAAGTATATGATCATATCATCAGCCTAGAGCAAAAGTTTGAAACTTCTCTGCCCCCATTTGGATGTTCTATATATCTTTCTCTTGACTGATTGCATTGGCTAGAACTTCTAGCTTTATGTTTAATGGAAATGGCAACAGAGGATCATATTGTCTCTGTTTTTGCTTCTATTGATATGATGAATTACATTTATGGATTTGCATATGTTAAATCAGCCTCACATCCTGGAATGAAGCCTATTTCATCAGATGTATAATTTTTTAAACGTGTGGCTTCAGTCTATTGCCTAAGATTTTATTAAGTCTTTTTGCATCTATATTCATTATTGAAATTGGTCTGTAGTTCTCCTTAGTTGGATGTTTTCCTGATTTTGGTATCATGATGATGTTTGCTTCAAAGAACGTGTTAGGAAAGTTTCCTTACTTCTCAGTGTTTTTGAATAGGATCTGCAGTATAGATACAATCTCATCACTGAAGGTGCAATATAACTCTGATATGACAGCATCTAGTGCCAGGATTTTATTGGTTGGAAGAATTTTTACTGATTCTTTGAACTCAGTGATTGATGTTGATTTGCTAAGGAGATCTATCTATTCCTGATTAAGTACACAGAGATAGTGTCATTCCAGGTATGGGTGCATTTCCTCCACATGGTCAAATTTCTGGGTGCAGAGTTTTTTGTAGTAGTCACAGATAATCTCTTGTATCTCTGTGCTATCTGTTGTTATTTCCCCTGTTTAATTTATGATTGAGGTTATTAAAGATTTTACTTTTATGTTTCTAGTTAATCTGGCCAAAGGTTCATCAACATTGTTTATATTTTTGAGTAATCAGCATTTTGATTAATTAATTTAGTGAATGATTCTATTGTTTTAAATTTCATTTGCTACTGTTTTAATTTTGGTTATTTATTTTGTTCTGCTAGGTTTGGCATTGTATTGCTATTTTATTTTAATTTCCATAAGATGATTCATTATGTAGTTGATGTGCTCTTTTTCAGTTTTTTATATATAGGCATCTAATGTGATACATTTTCCTCTTAGGACTTTTTTGCAGTACCCCAAAAGTTTTGGTAGCTTGTGGCTTCATTGTTGCTATGCTCAAGAAAGTTAATGTTTTCCTACTTTATCTTTTCCTTGACAAAATTTCATTCAGCATGAGCTTATTTAATTTCCATACCTCTGTGTGGGGATGAACATTTTGTTGTAGTTGAGTTCCACCTTTATTGACTTATAGTCAGATGTTTACTTTTTATTCTAGGGTGTGTTGTATTTTGGAGTATGTTCCATTGCTTCTTAATGAGAAGAACATTTGTTCATAAGCTTTGGGATGCTGGGTTCCCAAAAGCCCATTGGCTCTTTAGCCCATTTCTTCTAGGGTCATATTTGTATGTCTTGTTTAGTTTATATGTCTTGTTTATATATCTTTGTTTAGTTTCTATTTAGAATACCTGTCCAATTTTGCCAGAGCAATGTTAAAGTTCCCAGGTATTATGGCAGTATAGGGTATCATATTGCTCATACTCAGTCAAAATCTGTTTCACAAATATGGGAGCATTTAAGTTGGGTGAATATGTATTTGGAATTGAAATTTCCTCTTGTTGTATTTTTTCCTTGACCAGAATGAAGTGTCCATCTTTGTCTTTGTTTAGTGTCTTTAAATATGCTTATAACTGAAAATAAGACTGTGACCCCTCCTTTCTTGTTATGTCAAGTTGCCTAAAATATTGTTTTCTAACACTTTATCCTGAGTCTTATTTTATCCTTAAAGTTTGCTGTTTTTCCTAAGGGTAACATATAGATGGCTTTTGGCCTTTTATTCAATAGGCCAGCCTGTGCCTCTTCAGTGGGGAATTCAAGAAATTAAACATTTATTGAGCAAATTGGTAAGGGTGACGGGATTGTACTCATCTTATTTTGTGAAAGTTCATTGCTTAGCTTTATTCTTTCCACCATTGTGGAAGGTAGGTTTTGTCCTTTGGTTTTGGGGAGTTTAATTTGCTGGTGGTCCATTGAGATGCTCAATGTGGAGAATAGTTTTAAGTATATCCTGTACAGCCTGTCTGTGGCAAATTTCCTCAATGTTTGAATTTCAGTAAAAGATTGGATATCTCCATCAAGTTTGAAACTTAGTTTAGTGGAATACAGAATTCTTGCCTAAAAAATTGTTTTGTTTAATAAGTTTAAAGGCAGATGACAATTATTTTCTGGCTTGGAAAATTTCACCTTAAATGTCTGCTGTCACACAGATCAATCTTCCCCTTTAAGTCAATTGGTGATTCCTTTGGGCTGCTTGCAGAGATTTTTCTCTTTTGTCTTGAATTTGGATGAGTTCATAATGTGTCTAGAAGCTCTAGACACGGCAACCTAGGGTTTGGTATCCCTCTAAATGAGTGTTTCAGGATCTTTAGTGAAACTTAGGAAATTTTCATTCATGATATCATCCAGTAGAGTTTCCATTCCTTTGGGACATTCTTTTTCTCCACCTTGGATTCCCACAATTTATGTTTGAGTGCTTCATGAAGTTCTATAGTTGTCTGAGTGAATGTTCTCTTTTCTCTCTCTTCTTTGCCTCTTTAACTGTCTAGGATAGCTCAAAACTTTAACCTCTAGCTTTGAGATACTTTCTCCTCCATGGTCTACTAAATTTTTAATTTCTCTGATTGACTCTTTCAATTCCTCAAGCTTTTCCATGTACTATCTGTATTCTTCGTATCTTTCATCCATTTGGGGGATCTGTTTTCACATTCTCATCAATTCTCTTTGTTATTTTTGTCATCCATATTTTAAATTCCCTTTCTGTCATTTCCATGATTCTTTATAGATGAAAATTTCTGCAGTATCTACCTCAAGATCCCCTGGGGGTGTTACTCTATTCTGTTTTTTCACATTGCCAGAATTTTTTTTCTCTTGGTTTCTTCTCATAAGTGTTTTCTCCTTGTTCACTTTCTTCCCCTGCTTTTCTCTTCTTACTACCACTTTTGCTTTAAATTACCTTGTCTCATAGTTTAGATGTTGAATTGGCCTTTTGGTATAAGTGAAAAGTAAGGGAAGGGTAAAGAGCAAGAAAGGAGACAGAAAAGATAAAGAGAAAAAAAAAAGAGGAGATGTGAAAGAAAATAATTGGAAAAAATGAGATAAGGACAGAAATAAAGAAAGAGAATGACAGAAGAAATAGTGATGATTGTCAGGGTATTTTGACCACACCTGAAACCATAGGACTTTGGAGGACTGTACTGCTCATGTCCCTCAAAGTCAGGAGCTCCTTAACAGTTTGAAAAAAGGAAGTCTTCACCTCCAGCAAATATAGAAATAAAAATCAGCAATATGTTGCAATGGGAAATCTACCAAGACCATATTTTCAAGGTAAAATCTAGAAGGACACATTAGAACATGACCTAATGGATTTTCTGAGTCATACCAATTCTGTGACACCTCATCCAGACCCATGTCATACCCCTCAGCCCTCAGAAGAGAGAAAGAAAATCAAAATAGATAAAGATAATTAAAAATACAGTTACATGGAGGCAGAGCATGGTGACAGAGGGAAAGGACATTTAGTTCAGCTATCCTGGAACAGGTGAGAGTGAGTGGGCTAGATCATTCCTGGTATGGAATATTGGTGTGGAGAGGCAGTTTGGGAGTGTGCAGTGATGTGGTGAATTGCTGGACTTAGATTATAATTCAGAGCTTGGAGATTGCCAGGAAAAGTTCTGCCCCAAGTAGCTACTGCGGATGGCAGCGGTAACCAGGCCCACCACAGAGGATCGCAGTTCCCATCTTGTGGGGAATATAGGTGTAGTGTGGAAATATTGGTGAAATGTGGACTCCTGGGCAGAATTGGGTGGTCAGATTGGGGTGCTTTCTGGTGTGGCACCACCATGGTTAGTTGATGGGAGAGACACTCAGACGGGAAAGATCCTAGATAGAAAGAGGTAATTGTTTTGGAATTTGGGAAATGGATGTTGCCACAGGCACATTTCCACATGGGCCAGGCACAGCCATTTGAGTCTCACCTGTAGACGATCATCTTACACTTGGAACTGGTCCAGGCTATCCCGCACTTCATGGGGACTGTTGGAGGAAGAATTTGAGAAAACTGCCTGTAAATATTTTTTGAGATTGGTGGAATGAGCAGTTCAGCATGGTTTAGGCACTAAGTGGGTAATCAGGCACCACCAAGAACAATTTAAGCCTGGAGACAAGTAGAAGCCTGGGAACCACTTATGGTGCCACCTGGTGTCCAGAAAGTATAGAAAGTATATTGCAACATAAATATATTTCTAAAGTTGATCTCTACAGCGTATATATAGTCATATGTTTATATATATGCATATATATAGCCACATATATAAATAATTTTGTTGTCTTTTTTCTCTCTTTTCTCAGTTTTTTTTGCTTTTATTTCCCTTTTTCCTTCTTGTAGGAGTTATTATTATTTTTTTTTTTTCAGACAGAATCTCACTATGTTGCCCTTCATGGAGTGCTGTGGTGTCACGGCTCATGGAAACCTGTAACTCTCTTGGGGTGAGTGGTTCTCTTTCCATGTGTCCTGAGTGACTGGGGCTGCAGGTGCCCACCACAGTGCCCGGCTGTTTTTTGGTTGTGGTTGTCATTGTTGTTTGGCAGGTCCTGATCTGGGTTGGTCCATCAGCTGTTGTGTGTGTGGCTGGTGCCCTGGCCACTGGACTACAGGCACCAAGCCCCACCTTCCTCTTAAGGTTGCTGAGATTGTTTACATCAGCCTATTCAAGTTTTTCTTTCTGTTTTTGTTTTTGATTGTGTGTCTGGTTGTGTATTGGTGTGTCTGATAGGTTTTTTTGTTTATTTGTTCTTTTGTTTCAATGTGCCCTGTGTTCTGCTAAAACCTCTGGTTGGCTATTTTCTCTAATTCCAATTAGAGAGTAGTAGAGCTATTTTCTCTAACATTCAACAGGAGCAAAGGGGAGTGAGGGGTTATAGCCAACTGAAGCCAGCTTTCAACAGAAGCTCCCATCCAAAGAGAGAGATAATGGCCAGAAAGAACCCAACAAAGCTGAAAGGTAAGAGCCCAGCAGAGGGAATAGATTGATAATTGCATGTCTTATCTGTTGATGCAGGCTTCACCTCCAAGGAAACAAATTTCAGGTACAGAACTGACCCCAAATAGGACGCATGTCCATCCTCTCTTCCGAGATAGTTAATTGCTTGCTTACTTTGAGATATCTACTAGTGAGTGGTGAATTGAGGTCCTCTTCTCTCACTCCATGGGAGCAACTTGATGGAAGCTGGGATTCTTCTCCAGAAGTCCATGCTGTGAGCTTGGGCATTCTATTGTCTGGCATAAAGGTTGAACACACATTTTTGCTGCCACTTTGAACTCCCAGTCCACCCTTCTCTTTGGCCTGGTGGTCTAGAAGCCCAACCCCAGCAGAGACAAGAACGTTTATGGTTCTTTGTTAAGACTGGGCATTGCACGGTCTGAGGTAGAACAACTACACTGTACCTGTGAATCTGGTAATAGTGCAGAAAGGCACAAGGGGAAGGTGACTGACTTGGCTCTGAGAAAGAGCAAATCAGCATCAGGAAGAGGTTTGGGTCTTTGTATGACAGGTGGAGGCTCGGAACCACTGAGGTGTGGGAACTCGAGTGGAGACACCTCCCACCTAGCAGCAGCATTAATGGAGTGATCCTTCTGTGGTCAAATTTTGGACAGACACCTCCCCAATTTTATGGATGACCAGAGAGAGCTAGACCTTGCATAGCAGGGGTATCAGAGAAGTAGAGAGGCTGGGGCAGAGGCATGGTCTCTGAGGGTGAAAAACATTGGATGCTTTGTTAATCTCTGGTTTGGAAAAAGCTCAGGTGGAATGCCCCCCAGTTTCCATTGAGCACCCAAGGCAATCAGACTTCAACTCCCCGAGCCAGCTTATGGCAGTGTGGTCACTTGGCTGATGAGGCCTTGACTTCTTTCTGACTCTAGCAAGCCCAAATCCCTGGCACATTTGCTCATAGGAGGGAATTGGGGCTACCAGTGCCTGAGTGTGACCAAGGTGCAAGGTGGGAAGGAGGCACTAGTTCCCTTGGACCATTTTCCTGAGTGGACCTTTCTGACTCCACAAAGCATCATAGTGGGTTACATTTGAGCTGCCAGTGGTCACCATTGCATAGATGCTGAAATACCTTTTGAACTCTCTCACATGATCAGGGTTTGTGTTGACTGGGACAATTGATTTGGAATTCTTGACCTGGGCTGGTCACTCAGGGACTCACCAAGGTTGTTTCCTGGTTTTGTTGTTGTGGGAGTGTGGGATTCTCCCCTTCCAGTTGTCACCTGTTGGTGGTGACTTAGTTGCTAACATATCTCCACAGCTGAGATTTCAGCCCAAAGCCACTTATTCACTAGGATTGGACAGAGACTAGTGGAATACAGGTCAGAGCCATCTAGCCCCTCCACATCAAGCAGGTTCTCATATTTTCAAGGTGTAGTACTGAATGGGACCTTTGTAAAGCTCTAAACGAAGATCTGCAAACACCAGTCCCCATTAAAAAGGTAAAGGGCTGGTTAATTATGACTCCATGAACCCTCCATTCAATTTCACCTTGGCAACTTCTCTAACCAAATGGTGAAAAATAATCATGGGATGGGATCAGTGGAAAAACTCTGGCAAAGAGTAGATCAATTCCCCCAAGGAATGACAAAGGAGACACAACCGAAGACCACATTCATAAACAAATGGTTGAGATGTCAGAAATCAAATTCAGAATTTGGATTCAAATAAGATTAACAGAATGGCAGTAAGATGGAATTAGAAATTCAAGGAGTAATTCAAAAGTAGTCTCAAGAATTCATTGAATTTGAGGACAAATTCACCAAAGATTCTGACACATTGAGACAAGAACTTGCAGCCTCAAAGATCTGAAAAATACAGTAGAATCCCCCATTAACAGAACAGAGCAGGAAGAAGAAAAAATATATGACATTGAAGACAATGCTTTTGAATGCTCTCAAATGCTTAAAGAGGAAGAGAAGTTGAGAGTAAAAACAGATCATCCCCTCAGAGAATCGTGGGACCACTCTAAAAAGGATAAACATTCACCTCACAGGAATCCCTGAAGAAGTGGATTGTCCGAAAGGCACAGTTATTCTACTCAAAGAGATAATTCAAGAGAACTTCACAAGCATGGCAAGAGATACTGAAATTCAGATCTCAGACAGGTTCAGAATCCCATCAGGACTCAACCCAAATAAAGCATCTTCTAAACACACTGTAATTAAATTCACAAAAGATGATATGAAGGAGAAAATCCTGGAAACAGCCAGTTGTAAGAAGTTCATAATGTACATTGGGAAGAATATTAGAATGACTGCAGATTTCTCTGCTGAAACTTTTCAAGCTAGAAGAGGATGATCATCGACCTTCAATCTTCTAAAACAAAACAACTTTCAGTGAGGATCCTATATTCAGAAAAATTAAGCTTCATTTATGATAGATAAGTTGAATATTTTAATGACATACACAGGTTGAAGAAATTTGCCATAACCAAACCAGCTCTTCAGTATATCCTCAGACCCATCCTCCATAATGGCCAGCACAATGCTCTACCACTAAAGTAAACTCTCTTTGAAATTCTTGACCAAAGCCCAATTTCCACAGTGGTGAAAAGATTTAAAATGTGCACTGGACTTTCAAAAAACTTGAAATCCAAAATACTACCAAGGTTTATCAATAAGCTCAATTAATAAGAAGGGCTTAAACTGTTCTCTTTTTTTTTTTTAATAATTTTATTGAATCATATTTATGTACATTGGTGCAATCACAGAGCACGATTCATATACATTCAGAAATATTTTGATCATACTGTTACAGATATCCTTCATGACATTTCCTTTATCACTATATAAAGACATTAATACTCTACCTTTAATAAGTTTCGCCA
>CAUYON010205690.1:0-34848 GCA_963573935.1 Arctocebus calabarensis | reverse complement strand
GCATTGTGAAGGGTTTAGGGGTGAACCATACACAGTCTTTTCCCAGAAGTTTCCCATAGCCCAGTAATTCTCATCCATGACTGCATATAAGAATCACTTGGGAATCCAGGCTCCACTTCCTTATACCTGCTCAATTCACAAGAAATAACTTCTTAAGAGAGTACGTAGTCTAAGACCTGGTGGCCTAACTTACTTCAGAAATAAAATGAGGCTGTGATACTTAGTGTTTTTGTAACTCTAGGTGTCTTTGGTTTTCATCTCTCTCACCTAAATTAACTCCATTGTTAATGGTAACTAAAGGTGAATTGTAAATAAATCATATACCTTGAAATAGATTATTACCTCCTAGGTATAACTTAAAAATTGTCTAAGAAAAGCCTTACTCTGTGCTTCCACTTTCTATAAAGAAGAAGAATTTTAACCATTACTTCCTGGCTGGTTAAGAAATTGAAATTTTCTTTCTTTATTCTAGCTCTTTAAAGATACTCACTTTACCCCTAACAATATGTAGAGAGGAATGTTCTAGGATTTCACCCTTACTGAACTTCAACGGCGGGAATTTCATGTTCTATATATCCTTGTTTTTTTTTTTTTTTTTTTTTTCCTGAACATCAGATTCAGGTGAAATGCAAATAACCCTGACATTTAGAACACTATTTCATCAAAGTAGGCTGCTTTTCCTGACCTACTATAATCCCAGATGATTGGCCTAGGGCCTGTTACACATGTGATTATTGTGGCCCCCCACCCCAAAATTAATAAGCTGAAACCTTAATACTCCATGTGATGGTATTAGCAAAGGGACTTTTGGAGGTGATTAAGTCACAGGTTGGAGCCTGCATAAATGGGGTTAGTTCTCTTTATACAAGGTGCCCCAGAGAGCTGCTGTGTTGTATTTTCACCATGTGACAATACAATTTGGCAGAGTGCAAGCCAGATAAGAATTCTCATTAAAACCTGAACATGCTAGTACATTGATGATGGCCTTCCACCCTCCATAACTGTAAGAAATGAATTTCTGTTTTATAGAAGCCACCTAATCTATTGTCTATAGTAACACCAGTGGCAAAGGCCTGTAAGTTCTCACCAGTGACTTGATGTCTGCATGGGTCCTCCTGCAGTCCTCTCCATGGATTTACTCCTTCTGTGTAAATGTCATGAACCTTCTTTTAAAACTCAGTTAAAGAGGGTGGTGCTTGTGGCTCAGTGAGTAGGGCATTGGCCCCATATACCAAGGGTGGCAGGTTCAAACCCATCCCTGGCCAAACTGCAACAAAACTCTGTTAAAGATGTGGTTTTATATGCTCCTTTATAGAACTTGACTTCCCCTGGCATTTCCTAAGAGATACCTCTTGAGAGCTACCATGGAAAATTCACATACATATAATTCTATCTTTGTAGTAGAGTTCTATGGTTTGGGAGTTTCATTTCTCTGTCATTTTTCCTCTGAGGGAGTATTATGACAAATAGCACTTTATAAATTTTATTAAATAAATGGACAAAAAATACTAGTAACTTATATTAAATCTTACTTGTCACAGTAGTATTCTACCAGACTTGGTTCTATTTAATACTTTGATGAAAGAAAAGCCCAGCACTGTGTCACATGTCAGGCAGAGACAAATTTGTCCACCTTTAGCCAATATGGCTTGTAAAAAATAGTTTAGTTATAAGCAAAAAAACTGTAGAAAATTTAATTGTTACTTCTGTTCAAGCCAAAAACAATAAATATTTTAACTCAGACAACAAGTTTCACAAATCATGGCAAAGAGATAGCCTGTTCTGTTTGTTGTGGGAGAAGCCTGCTGATACCAAAGCCTTGCTCCTAATTCCCCGAAGGAGAATCTGCATTGTAGATAATGTTTTCTTGCCAAGAGAGAAGGAGACAGAAATAAATAAGTAAAAATAATAAAATTAAATTAAAAGAAAGAAATATGAAAGAAGATACCATGCAGACACCTCTCTACCCAAAAGAAAGCAGACTCTATTCTTTGTACACTCCCAACATTGTTTCCTGATCATTTTTTCTCTTTTATTCATATTCCCTACTGAGTTTCTGCTTTCCTTAGTGATTGGCCTCTGGCTTACATTATCAGAATTTTCTGTTTCATCCACCTCTACTTATCAGTGGAGTCAAACATAGAAAGAAATGGAGAAAGATGCTCACAGATGTTAAGAGAATCTAACAAAAAATCTACTCTGTTCCAGAAAGAGCTTAATCTTTGCAGCACAAATTGATTTCGGATTCTCTGGGTCAGCCATTTTGTATTTTAAGCTCCGGGCATCAAGTAGATGTTTTGTTAGACCTAAAGAGCATGCTTCTCTTGTTTGACGTTGTCATACATTTCAGAAGCTCCATTTCTATCACTATTAAGAGAAAAGCAGGTGGAGGAATAGAAATCTGACAATTATGACTTTGGGTTTGATGCCTATTTCAATTGATTTAGGTTAATCTGAACAAAGATCTCTATATGTTATGGAAGTGGGGAGAGAAAGAAAGAATATAAACTTAGAGAAGAAAAGCATTAATTGAGACTTCTTCAGAGACTGAGAATTACTTGGCCCCAGATGTTATCTTTGACTAAGACTTTCTAAGGTAAAATCTAAAGTTTCAGTGGGAAAAAAAAATCAGTCAACATAGGTCCATTTTATTAAGAAAGGCAAAAATTATTAAGTGTTGAGATATAGTTAGTATTTTATGTCATCAGAAATAGATATTTTTCTTGGCTGCAAATTTTGGAGCTACTGCTTCCTCCTTGGAATGGCAAGCTAAGCACTACAAAACAATTTCTCAGAATTTCCCATGAAATAATTTTTCATTACAATGATTTTGACTGAATTAGGTGATCTCTTTTGATTTACCTCTAGGGTGATAACATTACTATGGTGGGTTCTTTGTTTATTTTGGCAAATATTTTATTTTTATTCAATTAATTCCCAGTTACTTTGCTACTCATTAATGTCCTCATCATTGGGGGAGGGTAAGAGGGTAACATAGTGAAAATAAAATGTTTAGCTTGAACAAATTAAGTTTGCATTATGAGCAAGCATAGTGTATAATTTTTTCAAGGACTAAACTTAGGGATCAAAAATAATAAAAATTATCTAGGTTGTTCACCTGCTTATATTATTTCTTTTTAAAATTATATATACTATACCTTGTATTATATTTCATGAGTATGTTGGAAATACACTGAGATATGTTCTGACCTCTATTTGTGACTAGAAAATATTCCTAATATTGTAGCATGGATGGAAACTCTTAGAATAGTTTCCTTTAGCGAACCATCTCCATATGTAGTCAAAACTCTTGATATAATTATTTTAACTACTATAATGTTGTAGTTAGTAAAAAAGAATGTTTTCTATATTAACTTTTGAAAATTTTATTCTATGAGTAGGCCAGAAATCAACATTACACAAGGAACAACACAAAATAAATGATAGGCAAATAAAGAAGTATTTTATTGCTACTTCAAATATAGCATTTCCATAAAGGATCTTCTTCTATTTCTAAATTCTTACTTTTGATACTGCAGCACCACCCAAGTACCTCCACGTGGCTCACAATATTGTTTCTCCTCTAGGGGAACCATGCCATTATCTCAACAGTCATTGACAACCTCCTCTTTTCTTTCACCTTTTCCCCTCACATGCAATCACCAAGTAATGTCAATTAATCAGTTATATCTTCAAAAACACATTGTGTTGTCTTCCTTTTCCTCCCCTGTTCTAGTTTAAACTCGTACTTCATTATGTCTTGCCAAAGCTACCCTAACATGTTTCTTCTTACTACCTCTAGTACTACCTTTTTTTTTTTTTTTAATCAGCACAGCAGGCTAGTATCACAGGGAACATGGTACTGCAGAGATACAACAGTATCAGTCCCCTTCTAAACAAAGCTGGAGTGGTGACTTACTGCATCAGTCAGGGCTCTTAACTGCAAGCTCAGAAACCAAGCCCAGTTCTTCAGCAATGAGCATTGGATGTAATGACAGACTTAATGGGAGTCTGGAGAACTGAACGTGAAAAATGTGTGGCAGAAAAGGTCAACTGGGAGGGCTTTCCTGGAAACACAATAACTGTATTTCAGCAAGAATAGGGTGGCTAGAAGCTGCTTCTGCTGCCGCAGGGTACCATTAGCACGAGACAAGAGAGGGATCTTTCTGGCTTCCATGGTGTGAGAAGACGTGCAGGGGGAACTTGGACACTGGACAGCCACTCCAATAAAGGGCAAACAACAACAACTATCACTGCTACTACTAGAAATTTCAATTCCATGAACAAGGCTGAAGTTTACTGACATTGTTCTTAATTTTTTTTCCAAGCTGACTTTGAATTACATTTCCAAAATATCAATTGCTTGCTGAGCCGTCCCCTTCCAATATATCAGCTATGCATTCTTATCCTGGACAAATAATTATTCTTTTTTACACCTTTCACACCTTCAAGTTTGTGCATTTACTGTCTCCTCAACTTAGGATATCTTAACTGTTACTTTATCAATACTACAGGCTAAATCATTCTTTGTCATGAGGGGCTGCCTTTGCATTATAGAACTTTCAACAGTACCCCAGCCTCTACCCACTAAATGCCAATAATACCTCTCCAGTAATAACCTGAAGGTTTCCAGACATTACTCATTCTTTCCTAGGAAGTGAAGTCACTCAAGGTTAAGAAGAAGACTAAGAAAAATACTTGTATGTAATAAAAGAGCCTACAAAAAAGATATTTAAGGAATTCAAACAAGGTCTTCAGTTTAACAATAAATAGTATTATATCAATTTAATTTTCTGGTTCTGATCATTAGACTATGATTATGCAAGATATTGCTTCAGAAGACATTAGGTGAGAGGTACATAAATGTTCTCTGTGTTCTTTACATGATTTTTTACAAGTTTAAAGAATTCAAAAAATTCTATGGACTGTGTTCAGCACTTAATCTAGATTAGTATTTCTCAGAATTATTTTCATTATTATACTTACCTCAAGCACCCCAGAGCCTTTCAAGATTCTTTTTCCTAGTTTTCCCACCAATAAATTTTGATTATCACAGAGAGATGTGTGTATGTTTATGTGCTAAATGTATATTGTGCTTTGTATATAAAAAGAGGATTTGGGGGAGGCACCTGTGGCTCAAAAGAGTAGGGCGCCGGCCCCATGCCAGAGGTGGTGGGTTCAATCAAACCCAACCCTGGCCAAAAAAACTGCAAAAAAAAAAAAAAAAAAAGTGTATTTGGGGGCTAGGTATGGTAGTTCATGTCTGTGGTCCCAGGCTTTTGGGAGGCCAGGGCAGGTGTCACTTGAGTCCAAGAGTTCACTGCAGTGAGCTATGATTGTATCACTGCACTCGAGACTGGGCCACACAGCAACAGAGCAAGATATAGTCTCTTGAATGAAAGAAAGTTTTCTTTTATTGCTCCCCACCCCCAGAATCAATTCCTTTGAAAGTGCAAGCTCTAGTCAAGAAGCAGTGATACTGCTCTCCTCTCACCTTCCAAACTTTCTTTACATCTATTACACAGTTATCAAATGTTTATTTGCATTTTTGTAAAAAAGAAAACTATACCTGTGTGCATATATATGGAAGTCTTTCCTACTAGACTCTTTAGCTTGTTAAGATCAGTGGTGTTACAGGCACTGTATATCCCTTTCACAGTGACTGACTCCCAAGACCCTCAAAAAGATGAATTGCTCTGAAGCAGAGATCATATTCAGTTGAGATGATTTAATTATTTGGGAAATATGGTAGAATTAAAATATAAAATATAGAAACCCAAATTAACAGTAAAGATAATAAAGTAAAATAAATAAATCAAGTGGGTAAATGGTGATAGCTGTTATTTGACTAGAGTTTCATGCTGGGGGCTGAAGTGAGGAAATAGGCAGAAAGATGGTTTATGGATTTGCAGCAAATCCATTTATGATATAATTTATTGAAAAGAGTGTGATCTTTGTACAAGGAAATAACATGTTACTGGCATTGTAATGATGGACAGAATTTCAATGCTACCTGGAAAGATATCCCAAGTAACCTGGACAGTAAGGTGATGGGCTCAGTAAGACAACAGAAACTAACTACAATTCCTGGTTTGTTGTTTCCTTTAGGTCAGAAGCTTTTCTAGACAGTATTTGGTAATAAATGGTGATTCTCTTTTCGTAGTATTAAAAGTCTCACTCAACGTTATATGAAAACACCAAATTTTACCAAAGAATATTTCTTCTCTCAACCACCTGGGTCTACCTCAGGCTGAAATATTTGACGCACAGAAAGTCATGGGTATCTCCTTCTGTAGAGTTTTCATGCATGAATCAGTAACCTGGCTCTTCTTGTATCACTTTTGGGAATTCATGCCGTGCTCTCCAGCAATCTTCACAAAGCCGTCTTCTCTTGGCTTCATAGGAGGAGTTCCCAGACAAATGAAGGGGCAGGAACGGCAACTACTCTCCAGATGAATCCACACTGCCATCATTCTTGTCACCCATTCCTTGTTCAGAGGCTGGAGACAGGTAATGGGTTCATGCTGGCAGAAACAAGTGTCATGCCAATCCTGTGTAAATAATACAGCAGGGAATTTAAAGCTAGAAGGGATCTATTATATATATACACACGTGTGTGTGTGTGTGTATGTATTTTTCTTTTCTGTCCTTAGAGAGATGTTAGCTAGGATTCCTGAGACTATAACACCTTGTTATCTGGTTGTATTTTCAAGCACGGACACTTAATCTGATACATAATAGGTACCCAGTAAGTGTTAGTCCCCTTTATTTGCCATTTTCCCCTTCTCTTTTATCTTTAAATTCTTCTCTGAGTTCTATTCCTTTCAAGCCCACAAATTCAAATCTATAAATGTCCTCTTTTATAAATAAATCATATTGCAGATTCCTGTACATTTTTATCAATCCATCTGCTTCCCCTATCATGGAAAAGAAGAGAGAAGTGGGTTGAAGTAAACATCATTAAGGAATGTTAAAATACTGAGATTATGGAAACTTAAAAATTGTATACTTTCCTTTTAGAAGCAATTGTGGAAAAATTACTAAATATTGGGATAGATTTTATTTTGTCCCTCAGTTTCCTCAATCATCATGAGAGATTTGAAGTAGACAATGTTATTAGTTTGAACTGAGAATAAAAAGACACATGGAGGTAGGAACATGTTCAGTCTCCTCAGGGCCCTATGTTTGGCCACACACGGATATTTCAAGGGTAGTTGTCCACCTTGTTGATGACTATCTAAGTCTTCTTTCTTCCCTTATGTATTTACATGAATTTTAATGTGTAGTAGACATCAAACTTTCTTGAATTTATTTGTAGTCTGTCATTTACAGGAAAGCTAAACTATTATGTATAAAAGCTTTCTTTTTTTTTTTATAATCACTGTGTTATGGTCCAAGGAGCACCCTCTAACCAATAACCCTGAATCACAAGCTGGTTAGAGCTGAGATGACTTGAAAAAATATCAGAAGATGATAAGCTGTAGAGTCTAGGCAGTTGTCAGCCAGAGATCAGATAAGCAAAAGACATCCAGAAAACATCCAGCACAGGAATAGAGTGTCCAGGGTTCAGCTAAATAATCTGAAACTACTGGCAGGCAGCAAAAGTAATTGATGAAAGCCCTGTTGGAAGAATGAAGAGGAAAGATGGTTGGAAATGGAAAGTGAAGCAGAGGAGAATGTTGACGCAGGGCCAGCTCACTCCCTTGGTCTTTACCGCCTTTGTATTTCTTTCACTTGGTTGACAATCAGTCCTGATTGAACCTGGCTTGGAGGCAAGTTTTTAGAAACTACAAACAGGTGGTTAGCTGTCTGAGCAGCAGACACTCAATCTGCATTTGCTGAGATAGAGGACAGACATATTTCTTCAGCATAGTCACTTCCCTGACACTGGAATCAGTGGACACGCTCTCCTATAAACTTTGATCACCCTGCTTTGTCATTCACGTTTGCATACTGAATCATCCTTTAGCCCTACTATGTGTGGAATCCTCCTCTCAATAATTTAAGTTTGCTATTTTCCAGACTTTTTTATTTCTTGAGAAGGATTGAGAAGATCTGTGCCCCTTTACTAAGTGTGGATTGTTTACAATAAGGGAAAATGAATGATTTGTCTATTTCTGAAAGCTTTCTTTCTGCTCCCAGCATGCTTTGGGCTCCAAATGCTCTTTGAACAATTGCATTCATGGATTAATGCAATGCTCTTCAATTTTAATGTGCTTATGAACTACCCAGGGATCTTATTAAAATATAGATGCTAATTTGGTAGATCTGATGGGGACCCCAAATTCTTCATTTCCAGGAAGTTTTTATGCGATTCTGCTAGTGTGTAGACCATATGCTCAATAGTACAATAATTATCAGAGCCTTTCTCTATGTCAAAAGGAAAAATTCTGAATAGAATGTGAATTATTATTCCCCTTCCTATATCTCCAAAAGTATGCCTTCTATTTTTTTACACTAGCATCCAGTTGTTGATTTTTCTATGCAAATAAACACATTGGATCTCAGTGCAGTTTATTTATGTAAATTTGACATTAATAAAATTTGGAAGAGTTTAATTTTCACTGAATGTATTTAAATATATTTAGTTACATATTTTTTGAATCATCCTACAACTTGTCATGAAGGGATGTACATATATAGAATAAAATTGGCAAAGAAGCACTAAGATGATACCCAATGGAGAGTGATATAATTTAAAGACAAGGTTATCTGATGCTATAACTTCATTCAAAATGTTGCAAATGGTGGCCAGGAAATTAAACTATTTTCAATTACAGCTCTAGCAAAACTTGGTGCCAGGAGCTAAAAGTTTGTGCTATCCCCCCAAATGGATGAAGAATATTATTTATAGTTCAAAAAATCTACTCATGCATGGATAATGACTAGGGCATAAGACTCACTATTTTATTTAGATTTATAGAGATTTAAAACTAGAGACTAAAGCAAAAAACAAAAAAAAAAAAAAAAAGAAAAGAAAGGAGTAGAATCGTCCTCCTCCCAAGGCAGAGGAGAAGGGAAGAACACAACCCACCTAAAGCTGGACCTAGTGGGTAGGTAAGGTTAAAGCTCACTTATGTTGTTTTAGTAGGGTCCACACATCCTTCCTTCCTTAGATTAGCTTTTGAGGTTGTAGGAAAAAAATAAAGTATGTATCCCCTTTGTAGATTATTTTTAAGTATGTCAATGAAGACACAAGTCCAGTGTACATAGGGAAATCCACTATGTCTTATTTGAATGCAAGACTTTGGTATTTCTTCATTGCCATCATTATTTTTGTATAATCCTTTGTAGCAAATATAGACACTTTATGACATTTTAAAAGCATTTTTCAAAATCTAAACCAGATTCCTATATATTTCCTGTCCCCATAATTATCAGACACTTGATTTTAGCAAAAAGGAATGTTCCTTTCAGCAACAATTTCTTCCATGTGGTAGGGGCGCTCTACTAGATGCCCTTCTCCACCTTCTCTGTAATGTAACTGTGAGTATTGGGGGAAAAGCGGGTCTGGTAAACCTGGCTTCCTCCTCTCTACTTGTTGAGGTTTTTTTGAGTACAGAAGTCAGATATTCTTGGCCATGTGATCTATTTAAACACAGAGTCTCTACCTGTGGAGAGGCTAGAGGTGGTCCAGGGCTATGTGAGACTGGGGGCATATGTCAGCCTGATTCAGGAATCAATGGTAGGAAGTCCTTAGCTGCCACTTGCTCAAGCTATATTCTCCAATTTTATTAGCAATAAAGGTGATATTTTGGTCCCTACCCATAGAATCTTCTATCATAAGTCTCTGTTGTTTCACACATTGTCAGAGAGGAGTGGGAATATTAACTTGGCATAACTTTGAGCCATGCATTATTCATCATTATTATCATTCAGAGTACTCCAGAAAGCTGATTCTAAATAGAAATGTGTTGCTTCTTTCTTATGGTTATGTGTACATGGATTATAATATTGAATAGTAACTATCTCAAAATCAAGACTTGAGGAATTTGTCTCAAAAAAATTTAAATTCAACTTCAAACCTCTGCTTTACTTTCCCTGAGTAACCTTTGGAACTTTATCTCCTTGACTCTAGGTTATCTATAAAGTGGGGATTAAATGTATACTGTCTACCTGAGGTTAAGGCTGTGAGGTTAAAATAAATGAATGTGAAATGTATTGAGATCCATAAAACACAACACAAATGTGTGCTGTTATTGCTGCAATTCTCTAAGTGTGTGCAGTAAATACATTGGAAAAGTAAATGGAATTTCATGTGATTGTATTCAGGTTACTCCTTGTATAGAAAGCTGGAATTAAAATCTTTTTTTTGTTTGTTTTAAAAACATTATAACCCTTTATTTATTTGGTCAGATTCTAATCGGATACTATAATATGCACTTTTTCTAGAATGACTTTTTGTAATTTACATTAAGAACGGATCATTTTTATGTCTGAATTCTATGATAGGAAGAAAATATTTTCTTTTCACTTAACGATCATTTAAAGTAAACTGTGTTTATATTACTTTTGTAGTTTTATTTAAAGATGTAAACATCACCTTGTTTTATTGTTACACAGTTTTAGCCTCATTGCTTTTAGTTATATGAAGCACCAAATAACATTTGTCAGCCTGCTTCGGTGCAGGCACCTTTAAAAATGTCAACCAAACAGATGTTCTAGTATAAACATGAATAAAAATGAGGGCATCATAAAACTAAATATAGGATATTTTATTATGTTAATATTAATGTTACTTAAATATAGTAGTGTTGAAAATGTATATAATTAATAAAGATGATAAGAAAGACTCCCAACATTTTAAAATTATGTAATTTTATAATTTATAAAAATAAGTTAATACTTTATTTTTCAAAATTATGTAATAACTTATTTAACTATTGACATTATAGGAATAAAGTCAAGCAGATATGATCTATAGTATTTTCCTAATGATTTCTGATTCTGTTTCTGGGGCTATTATGATACTGCTAAATCTCAGTTCCATCTCACATTCAATATTCACATCGAAGCTATATGTTGATTTTGTGTGTGTGTGTATATATATATATATATATATCCATACACATATATAAAATATGTGTATCACTTATAATAAAAACTGGAGGGGAAGAAGAAATGAAAACATAAGTGCCATTTTCCTGCTTCATTATACATATATTATAGCGTCTTAGTACTTTCCGTTTCTTTAATGTGCCATTAATTTACACAAATAAACCAAATATGTTGAAATAATTAAGTTGTGGCTTGGTGCCTGTAGCTCAGGCAGCTAAGGCGCCAGCCACATATACCAGAGCTGGTGGGTTCGAATCCAGTCTGGGCCTGCCAAACAACAATGGCAACTACAACCGAAAAATAACCAGGTGTTGTGGCGGGTGTCTGTAGTCCCAGCTACTTGGGAGGCTGAGGCAAGAGAATTGCTTAAGCCAGGAGTTCAAGGTTGCTGTGAGCTGTGTGAAGCCATGGCGCTCTACTGAGGGCGAGAGCTTTAAGCTCTGTCTCAAAAACAAACGAACAAAAAAGAAATAATTAAGTTGTTCCTTTAAAATTTTGACTCTTTGTGTTTATGTTAAAAACTCTTACGAAGTATGTTTATATAGACACAGACTTACTCTCATCTCTGTAAAAGCATGCACAGAACATGTTGGCCCTTTCTGAACTAATAACAATAATAATGATAAATAATATAGTTATAAATGTTTCACTACAAATGCTTTTTACTTTTTAAATTTCTGCTGTAAATTAAGGATTTATAAATGTGTTTTGTATGATACATTTGTTTTTAATGGTAACTAATTTGATAACAAATAATTTTATCTTAAAACACTTTTTCTCTCTTTCAAGGTAGGAAATATATAAAAAGGGTGCTTGAATTTTGAACATTTTATGTAAAGAAAATTTACAATAAATTTAGTATAGGACAAAAAGCTCTAAGATTATTAATAACACATTCTCATGAATATTCATTGTGAACTAAATATAGCCTTTGTATTCATGATGGGACGTCCTTCAAATTAAAAAAGTATATATGTACATGGAAAGACACAATAATCTCATTCCATAAAATACCTTAGTCTTAGCCTACCTATTTAAAAATATATTTTAGATACTTTATATCACATGTATAATACTTTCCTATTGATGACTATCAAAGAAGCTCTTGAGAGATTCCTTTCTCAAATAAATAATCATTCTTTATTTTTTAGGTAGTCTAAATGTCATACTAGATTTTATTGAAATATGAAATGCCTCAAAATCTAGCCTTAGTTGTTAACACTTCACATGCAAACATAATAAAAATCAAGCTTTTACCTTATTTGATTTATTATAATTTGAAGCAGTTTTGAATGATGCAAAAAATATTTCAACTTTTTACTTTTATGTAAATAGCAAATTTTGTAATAAACATTTTTTTCCTTATCAACAATGATTTAAACAAATAGGGAAGTAATGGAATACTTTACCTAGTAAAGTAAGGTAAAAACAATAAATGATTAATACTATTACCATTTTAGAATTTACAAATGATGTTATTTGAGCTCTAGAGTTTTATCAAAATTAGAAATTATTATTGTGCTTCCTTCATGCTTTACTAATTTGGGCCTAGAGAAGTCTAGTAACTTGCCAAAGGCTTCTTGACCTCAGAGAATATAGTGAGATTAGAGTTAAATGATTATTTTGATTACCATTCCAAAAAAGATGAAAATATATCATACAGTTTGGAATATTTTTACTGCCTCCCTACTAATCTACAAATTTTTCCACTTTGCTGTCAGAGAAAAAAATCCAATACAAACTGCTGATGACTTTCTTGACAAATTTCCTTGACAAATTCAGTAAATTAATGTCTTTTATTGTTTAGAGAGGTCTCCAAATATGTGTACAAGCACTAATTTTTTTAAGAAGTTGAAACCTGTCCTATTAACTTTTAGTTACTGCTGTGACAAATTACTACAAAATTAGTGGCTTAAAAGCAGAAAATTTATTCCCTGATAGTTCTGAAGGTCAGAAGTCCAAAATGATCCTCAAGGCCCACAGATGGAGAGGAATCTTGCCATAAGATGTCCTATATCTGGAGCCTCATCTGTGCCTAATATAGATGATTTAAATGATGAGATTTGGAAATTTTGAGCAGATGAGACATGTATGAGATTTGGATTTGAATTGAGGCTTAATTAGTTGAAAATTGTTAAAACTTTGGAGTAGGGTAAATGTATTTTGCATGTGAGATGGAGATGAATCTTCAGGGGTCAAAAGGGGCCTTCTGCTGAGATGACTCAAGGAATCTATCTGAGTGATTGAATAATTTCACCTTGTAATCCTTCTGAAGCACAAGTAAAGGTGGTTCAACCAAACCCTGGGCTATTTCTCAAGAGCCAAACCGCTTCCCCACAGTAAGTCTTCAGTTTAACATCTTCTTCACATCTGGATAACCTGAGAATTGAGAATTCCCTATCACCAAGTCCTAGTTTCTTTTTCGTTAGCAGTTATTACCTCAATCTAATTGTTTCCTATCACATTTAACTATAACTAGCAAGAATAAATAAGGCTGCACCTCTAATGCTTTCCTTAGAAATTATCTCAGTTAAATATCAACATTAATCACTTATAAGTTACGATTTCTGTTGGCTTATAACAAAAATATACTTCCCTCCCAGTTCTAATGACAACTTGAACTTTACCTTGGAAGTGAGAAAAATGTAACCTAATAATTTGTACCCTCATATTAATTTGGAATATATATATATAATATATGTATTTGTACTAATATTTTCTTCAAAAATATTTATAATTTACCTTATGTGTCTCATATTTCTTTCAATCATTTATTATTTTGACATTTCATTATCAAATTTCAAAACCACTTTTATACTTTTGGATATTGATTACACCAGCATCCCACTTCCAGGCATTAGTTTGTTACTGCTATTCTAACATATAACTACAAGCCTAAAACACTGCAAATTTAGTCTCTCACAATCCTGGAAGTCAGAAAAATGAGTCTTCGTAGGCTAAAATCAAAAAGTCAGCATGACTCATTCCTTCCAGAATTTGTAGGAGAGAACTTGTTCCTTGCCTCTTCCAACTTCTAGAGTCCACTGAAATCATCTTACTCCCATCTCTGCATCTATAGTCAAATCACCTTCTCCTTTTCAGTTAAATCTCTCTGCCTCCCATGCACAAGGGCATGTGTGACTACATTGGGGGGAGGTTGTTTTTCTAAAGTGAATGATTCCCTTGTGTCAGCAGCTACTTTGTCTTACTTTCTACATATCTGAATGAGTAGTTGTTCTCTTGAAGAAGACTGAAGTTGGAGCTTCTGTACCTTACAAAATGAAAGATCTCCACTGAGAAGTCTGCAATTAGCTTGATGGGTTTTCCTTTGCAAGTTACTATTTTCTCCTCAGGCTCACAAAGGCTTCTCCTTCATATTTGCTTTGGCTAAACTGATGACTATGTTTCTTGGTGATTACCTGTTTGGGATGACTCTTCTACATGTTAGCTAAGCTTCTTGTATCTTGGTGTCTAAATCTCTAGCACAACCAAGGAAGTTTTCCTCAAGTCTTCCCTCAAATGTTTTTCACTCCTTTGCATTTTCTTCTTTCCTCAAAGATTCTTGCATTTGGCCATTTATTATAATCCTAAAATTACTATAAACTTTGCTCATTCTTCTTAATTATCTGTTCATTACTTTTGATTGAGTTAGTTCCAAAGGGTCATTTTCAAGTTTTGATATTTTTTCTTCTGCCCAGTCTAGTCTATGGCTAAAACTTCCCACAATGTTTTGTGTTTCTTTAAATGAATTTTTCATCTCCAGAAGTTCTTTTTGGTTTGTCTTTAATATATCCATCTCTCTAGTAAATTGAATGCAAGAAAATAGTACAGAATATCAGTGAAATGAAAAGTTAATTCTCTGAAAAGATAAAAATCTATAGATATCCTGCTACATTAACCAGAAATAGAAGAAAAAGGACACTACTAAATTCAATCAGAAATGAAAAGGAGATATTCAACTGATATCACAGAAATACATTCCCACTAAGAAGTGAAAGAAGACAAGAAAAAGTTACCACTTCTACTCAGCATAGTGTTGGAAGGCCTAGTAAGAGAAATGAAGCAAGAGAAGGAAACTAAGGTAAATAATCAGGAAAAAATCAGGAAATAAGAAATCAAACTATCACTTTTTGCTGATGATATGATATTAAACCTAGAAAACCCCAAACAATCCACCAAGAGATTCCTGGAATTGATCAAATTCAGCAAAGTTTCAGGGTACAAAATCAATGTACTTAAATCAGTAGCATTCCTCTACACCAGGAGCAGTCAAGGTGAACATCAAACAAAAGACTCTATTTATAATAGCTACCAACAAAATACAATACCTAGGAATATACTTAACAGGGAGGTAAAAGAACTATAAGACAACAAGAAAATAAATTGTGGAAGAAACAAACAAATAGAAAAACACAACATGCTCATGGATTGGTAGCATCAACATTCTTAAAATGTCTATACTACCCAAAGTTATTTACAGAGTCATGTAATTCGCCACACAAATACCAGCATAATATTCTTAGATATGGAAAAAAATAATTATATGTTTTGTTTGGAATGAGAAGGGAGCTTGAATATTCAAGACAATCAAACACGAAAGGAAGACATCTTGAGGAATCACATTATTAGACCTAAAACTATACTACAAGGCTATGGTAACCAAAACGGCATGGCATTGGTACAAAAATGGAGACATAGATCAATGTAACAGAATAGGAAAGTCAAATATATAACCATCCACATGAAACCAAGTGGTCATTGACAAAGCAGACAAGAACATACACTGGGAAAAGAATTCCTCTTCAATAAGTGGTGCTGGGAAAATTGGATAGGGACAAGCAGAAGAATGAAGCAGTATTCTTATCTTACCATGCACCAAAATTAATTTAACATAAATAAGTAACTTAAAAATAAGGCATTAAGAATTCTAGAAGAAAATGTAGGAAAAACTCTTCTAGATATTGGTCTAGGCAAAGTATTTATTACTAAAACCCAATGTTAATCACAGCAAAACCAAAAATAAATGAATGGGACTTGATTAAATCAAAATGCTTTCATACAGACAACAGAAATAATCAAGAGACAAATAGAAAACATTCAGAATGGATAGAAATATTTGTAATCTATGCATCTAATAAAGGGCTCCTAACCAGAATCTACAAAGAATTCAAGCAAGTCAGCAAGAAAGAAATATCAAACAACCTCATCAAAAAGTGGGCAAAAGGAGTGAACAATATATTTTTAAAAGAAGATAGAAAAAATGGTCAAGAAAAAGTGAAAAAATGCTGTTTCCAATCATTATGGAAATTCAAATTAAAACCACAAGAAGGTATCCCATTACCCCTCTTAGAATGGCTTTTATTGAAAATGTCCAAAAATAATAAATGCTTGCTTGAATGTGGAGAGAAAGGAACACTTCAACATTTTTGATGGGAATGGCAATCTCTGGGGAAAACAGGATGGGGCTACCTCCTGTGAACTAAATTAGACCTACCTTCTGATCCAGCAAACATACTCCTGAGCATTTGCCCAAAAGAAAAGAAGAAATCATTTCATTAAAAAGACACCTGTACTTGGAATGTTTATTGCAGTACAATTCACAATTGCAAAGATGTGGAATCAACCCAGTGCCAATCCATTTATGAGCAGATTAACAAAATATGGTATATATATATATATATATATATATATATATATATGTATGTATGTATATCTATATCTATATCTATATCTATCTATATATATACCATAGAATACTATTCCACCACAAAAAAGGATGATTTATACCTTTGGCAACAATTTGGGTGAAATTAGAGACCATTATCCTAAATGAAGTATCTAAAGAATGGAAAAACAGACACCACATGTTTCCCTATTAAATTGAAACTAAGTGAAGAACACACTTGTGCTTAGAGGGAAGTAAAACTTAACAAAAATCAAGCAGGGCATAGGAAGAAGGAGGGGATGGGTGAAAACCTATCTAAAGGCGCCACTGAACATTATCCAGGTGACATGCACACTCATAACTATGACTCAAGCACTATTATAATGATCCAAGCAGACAAAATACATACACCCTCATAATACTTTAAAATAAAAAAATACAAATGCTGTTCAATTGACCTTATTATTTATAGGAAGAGGGAAATCTATTTTTAATGGTTATGAAGGATAAAACAGATTGTCAATGCATCCAGATAAAAAGTCTGTAGGTCTGCAAGAATTTATAGGGAAACAGACAAAATAGGAGGCAAAGCAAGAGGAAGGATGGGATGCCTTTTTTTTCTTATTTTGTTCTTTTGACTGAAGCAGTGAAGTTAGTCAGAGTTTATCCATTGAGGGTTAAAGTTCAGTACAGGATATCGTGCCATTATACCCATCCCAGTTACTGGAGACGGTACTTATGCCTTATGAAAGATATTATTTTAGTCAGGAAAAGAAAAAAGAAAAAAAAAGAAATAAAGTAGATTATAATTAATCATGGAGGCATTTATTGTCTAATTAGTTCTATCCTTTTTGAATGACTAGAGATGACTTGGGGAGAAGTTTGTGTTGTAAATTAGAATTTATTATATTTAAAATCGTTCTTTTGTTCCTGCATGCTCGAGAGTTCCCAGATACAGTATGTACCCATTGTTTGTCCCAGTAACTTTGCTAGACTTAGGTGTAGACAATTATTCATATAGTATCCTGCCTTCCAACGTTTGTCCTATAATCAAGCCATGAATTATTCTCTAGAAGGAATTTGGGAGTAGGAAATGTGCAGAGGCTCATTCTTCCACTTTGGTGAGTTGGCGTATAATGACAGTAACTGTAAAGGCCTACGTTCATTCTTATTCCAGAAATTAGTACGCCTCATAAGGTCACGGGTTTAATCCATGGAGCCAACGACGGATGATTATAAATAAAGATCCGTCACTGTTTAAAATAATTTTGTTTTACTTCTTTATGCCTAATTTAGAAGTACATCTTAGAGCCAGCAACCATCCAGATGGAGGTAGTTCTTTGGGACTTGACATTATTTTAAAAGGTCACCACAGGCAAATTATAACTGGCATCTCTTCCTTATCAGAGACCAAACATCTGTGAACTTGCTCCAGTTTTGAATCATCTGTAGAACAGTTTCCTATGGCAGCTCCTTGCTGACTTTCTTTCTGGGTGAACTCTGTGAACTATTTATTTTTTCTATTAAAAACTGTCACGGGCATTATATAGACAGTCCCATTATGTTCCTAAAATTTTGCCTCTTAAATTTGAGTCAAGTGAGATTAGGTTTTTAATTTAGAAGCGTGCCATAGATTTAATTATAGTAACATTAATGTTTGGGGAGTATCCCCCATGTAAGATATATTTTCTTTCCTATAGTGTCACAACATCGCAACAAACATACATATATTCTGGTGCCTTAAGAGAATAAATAAATAACTATATATATACATGCATTATATATAAATTAAATACTGTACTTAAATGTCATATTTTAGTAACATCCTTTCTTCTTTTAGTATTAGAATGTAAAAATGTATTAAAAGTGTATACCTCCTCATAATGTTCTACCAGTATTGTCATTTTAAAATATTTAGATCTCTGGTTTTTCTATTGTATGTAGTTATTTATTATTTGTATATGTGATCGGAAGAAGCAGTAAGGAATGGAAGTTTATTGCCCTTCCTTCTTCTCTCTCTCTCTCTTTTTCTTTCTTTCTTTCTTTCTTTCTTTCTTTCTTTCTTTCTTTCTTTCTTTCTTTCTTTCTTTCTTTCCTTCTTTCTTTCTTTTTTTCTTTCTTTGATATAAGGTCTTACTCTGTTGCCTCGGCTAGAATGCAATGTTATCATCATAGCTCACTGGAATGTCCTAATCTCACAATCTCAAACTCCTGAGATCAGGTGATCCTTCCACATCAGCTTCCTGAGTAGATGAGACTACAGGTATACATCACAATGGTCAGCTAATTTTCTGTAAGTTTTTGTAAGATGAGGTCTCCTTTTGTTGCCCAGGCTGTTCTCAAACTACTGGCCTCAAGTGATTCTCTCAACTCGATCTCCCCAAATGCTGGGGTTACAGGTCTGGGTCACCAGGCCCAGACAAAATGTTCTTTTATTTAACCATCTTGAAATGATGAAATTACTATTACTTTGTGAAACCAATAAGAATTTATTCTCATATTGAGGTTTCAGAGGACATTAATTATAAATAAAAACTTAGATTATGGTCAGCATGATTTTTTCATTTTGTGAACTTTGGGTTTTTCTTCTTCCTTTCATGCGCCTATTTGAGTAATGACAGAAACTCATGTTCAGTAGTCTTATTCTGAACTACTATAGCTCTATACCTAAAGTCCAGCCTAGTTTCTTGGTTTGTGGTAATTAACTTGCCCCCCTTCTTCTATAGTAACGCCATGACTTACTTAAGTCCTTTTCCTCTTAACATATTTCCTTAATATACACAAACTCATCTACATCAAACTCAGCATTGAGGATGACTTACAGTCTTTTGGGGTAACTTTTCTAAAATAAAAAGCACTGGATTAATAATTGGCCTTTGTGTATGTAGATGAGAGGAATATTTAATAAGCATGTATATAATAGATACAATATAGTCATGTTAATCGTCCCTCCTTAAAATCGTACCTATGCTTCAATAGTTTTTGAATAAATAAAAAAACAGTTTTAAACTTCTTGTGTAATGTTTCGAACTTTTTAAAAAATATTACATCATTCATTGAAAAAGACTGAAGTCATAATTTCTTGCCTAATTGGGCTCATCTTTTCTCTAATGTGCAGAGAGGTAAGTTTCTGCACATGGGTTATGATAGTCATGCACACAATCAGTCTCTTTTAGGATTTGGCATCACTTAACTAGATTTTCAAACCTAATTAAAAAGGAAAAACATAGATAGCTGGGTACTTACATATATAGTCTAACCCTTTTGGAAAGCTTGGCCATGACAACAATAAAAAAAAAGTTATCTGAGAATAGTCTGGCATAGTTCACATTCTTGATTAAAAGCAGAGATATTTTATGTTTATGCATTAGCAATTCTGTTGTTCACAGGAAAAAAGAAAACGACTCACCATTATGTGCAATTGGTAAACAGATGGGAAGGAATATTATGCACTTCTTTGCTGTGAATTTTCTTTTTAATGTAGGGTCATTTTCTTCCCCGGCTTTAGGTAGAAGAAAGCAGTGTAGCAGATGTGGCCAATTTAATCTTTCGGGATGATTTTTGTTTGTTTGTTTGTTTTTAGAATAGAAAGGGATTAGGCAAAAATATATGGACACACATTGTCCTTGTTCTATGTGCATCATGGCCAAAATCTAAAAGAATTTTTTAAAATACAAAATAAAAAAATTTAAATATTTAGGATCCTGATCACACAAGTATGTAACAATGAGTAAACTTGTGTTTCACTGGAAAAAAAATCATGTATTTTCTCTGGAAACGTAGTGTTAAATATCTATCAGTAGGTATTATTCAAGACAAAAGCTCTGTTAATAAATAATTTTGGAGGAAATTAGTTTAAACAGGTCAGCCTGATTTGTTTATAGCAGTACTTCTCAAAACCTTGAAAATGTCCATAGACAGCCTGAGGAAGAGCTAGACACTGAATCTACTAAAAATAGAAAAAATAGCCTGGTGTAATAGGAGAGGGTAAGGCTACTAGGGAGGGTAAGACAGAGGATCGCTTGATCCCAGGAGTTTAAGGTTGCTGTGAGCTCCTTAAAAAAAAAAAAAAAAAAAGTAAAAAGAAAAGAAGAAGAGAAAAACAATTTAATATGGACTGTGAATACACACATAGTTTATATACTATGTATACAACATGTATTATATGAAGACTGGTTTTCAAATGCATTTGACTACAGAAATTTTTTTTTCTTCTTACAGCATCATAGGGAGTAAGGTTTTGTAGAACACACTTCAAGATACTGAAATAAATATTCTTCAATTCCGGCATTGTCCACAAGGTTTCCATTGTGTATTAATATTCACTAATGAGTGGATCAAATAGTACTTAACTGGTCTGTCAATGTCAAACAATCTCAAATAAATGAATTGTGCATTAGTATCTATCTATATTCTAATTAATTTTCCTTTTTGTCCAAATTGTGGAAGAAGTTCATTATTAATATACACTGTAATTTTAGCTTAGAAATCCTTGTCAATAGTGGGGGAAAAGAGCTCTATCTCTACCTTAAAATTATACCAAGCTGTAACTCTGGTTAATAAAATACTTGGAGCCTTGATGAAAGAAATCATTGTAATAACAATATTCATCAGCATTGTTATCTCTTCAGAAAGAAAGTTGGTTTCTGGGTATTCTTAGACTAATCCCATCTGCCAACATAAAATTTGGACTTTGAAGCAAGTACATTAGGTATTTTCTGTATCACATCCCTAGACAATGAAGAGCTTCATTAAATATAGAGAGGTCTCTATGCCCTCTGCCTCCCATGGGTTTAATATATAAAAGCTTGCACTAGGTAAGAAATTATATTTACATTTTCAAATCCACAAAGTTTTATAGTATACTGTGTGGAAAAGACTTGAAGACTTACTCTATCAAGCAGTAGTCAAGGGCTCGTATTTGGATTCCACTCCCTTCTCTGGCTGATTTCAATTAAAAATAAACAACAACAAAAACAATGACACAAAACCTTTTGAAGTCAGGTTTCAAGTTATGATAGTTTGCAAACTCTGCAAGCAAGCAAAGATGTCATGACTGAATACCATACTAATGCTAACTCTGGTGCTCATTCATATCTGTGCAAAGCAAAAAAGAGAAAGCTCTCCAAAGGGGCATATGCTGAAAAATGAATTGGAAACATGAGTACATTCTCTGTGGAAAATTACCAGACTGCATAATAGTAGTAATACATAAATATGTCTTAAGTGACATAGTCAGGACAAACCCAAAGTTATTCAGCTTCCTGCAAGCTCACATTTAGTTACAAGGCTCTGCAGCTTAAAGCCAATGGTCTACATACATGTCTATCAAAGACATTTCCCCTGACAATGGTGCACATTTCTCTGTATATCCTTTAATGGTCATGTTGAAACTGATTTTTTATTACTATTCTAATAAAATATGAAATAGTTAAAATCTAGTATGGGAATTCTAATTAGTGGAGTAAAGGGAACATTTTCATGACCCATTTGGAAACTGTAAACCTTGAAAAGATTCCATTGAAGAATCTTAATAACTAAACACAGAGTACATTTATTGATTTATGAGAAATTGTCAATATTCTACCTTTTTGCCCTAAAATATCAGCTTTATGTTGTTTGAGATACAGGTTACAAACAAGATAGACTTTGTAGGTTTGTTCTTAAGTTAAATTTGTGTATAAATTGGAACAGGTACATTCATCTCCTAACTGTTCATAAATATGAGTCATATATCAGTCAGATGTTTGTAACTCAGGGACTTACTGTAATAGCCCCCATTCACAAGTGTGAATTGTCATTCAGATGTTTGTAACTTGGGGACTGCATTTATTCAAATGCAAACCAAATGATCTAATGGGAACTACTATAAAGTTTTATCTTTAGTTCATCTCTCCTTTTTCTGAATCTTACTATGTGAAACTAAAAGAGGCCAATTCATAAAATATGGAATCAACCCAAGTGCCCATCAACTCATAAGTGGATTAACAAAATATGATATATATATATTATACACACACAAGCACATATGCACACACACACCATAGAATACTACTTAGCCATCAAAAAGGATAAATTAATGCCTTTTGAAACAATTTTGATGGAACTGGAGACAATTATCCTGAATGAACTAATGGATGGAAAAACAAGCACCACGTGTACTATATACTCACTATCACTATAAACTAGAAATAACACATGCATAATGGGAAGTAACACTCAGTGGAAATCAAGCAGGCAGGAGAAACAAGCAGGGGATGGGTGAAAACCTATCTAATGAGTACAATGACTGTTATTTGGGTGGTGGGCACACTTATAGCCCTGATTCAAGCATTACAAAAGTAATTCATGTAACCCAAACCATTTGTACCCCTATAATATTTTGAAATAACAAAAAAAAAAAACATATTATCAATACAGAACCTAGAAATCTCTTGAATATAGTAGAATGTTTGTAAAATCCTATTGAAATTTGGTCTCTAATGTTGGAGGTGAGGCTGAGTAGGAGGTGTTTGGGTTATAGGGGCAGTTCCCCCTGTATGGCTTGGTGCTCTCCCTGTGGTAAGGAGATCTCATTTCATCAGTTCATGGATCAGAGCTGGCTGTTTAAAGTGTGCCCCTCACCTCCACTGTCTTGTTGCTTTTCTCATCATGTGTCACACCTGCTCTCTTTCACCTCTGCCTTGAAGGGAAGCATCCTGAAACCTCACTAGAAGCTGGTGCTGGTGCCATGCCTCTTGTATAACCCACAGAGCGAGGAGCCAAATAAAGCTCTCTGCTTTATAAATTACCCAGTCCCAGATATTTCTTTATAGCGGTGCAAAAATGTCTAGGAGACCTATTATTCACCAATCAGTACATAGTCTAGTTATTATTCAATAATGAAAGAAAAAAAGTTCTTTCTTAAGACAACAAAAGCGTAAACTTTAATGGACATATTTTGGTATCTCTGTTCATCAAGACAACCATAAACAAAGGTAAGAGAAAAATGATAGACCTGGAGATAATTTTTACAACTCACATAATGGAAACAATAAAAGAAGGGATTATTAAACAAAATATACAAAAAAACCTCTGCAAATTAATAAACAGAATTCAACAGCCATATAGAAAAATGAGCAAATGACATGAACAGATGAGCCACAAAAAGTTAATATTAATGTCTAACCTCTATAGTTGCCATAACAAATTACCACAAACTTAATGACTTAAGTAACACAAATTCATTATCTTACAATTATGGAGGTCAGAATTCTGCCATAGTTTTCTGTTGGGGCCTCACCCTTGGGACAGGGTCTTCTAAGACCTGTGGAACTGGCATGACCTACTGAAGAAATCTAAAGTTAAGAACCATGATAAAGAAAAGGACATGAGACACAGAATAGAATTTTCAAAGGTGGGAGCTCAGGGGACCACCATCCATTCATGGACTCTGGGAGTAACCCCAAGTGTCTGTTCCACTCAGCTTTTATTCAAATCTGTTTGCCCAAGTGGTAAGCTAAGGGAGGGAACAAAGACACCAGCAGTTTCTCTGAGTGAGCATATCAGCTCCTATTGTTATTATTATTAACTTTAAGGATTTGAGCAGTTTTGAGAAATCTGAAACTTGATCCTTGTGTGGGGGCAGCCTCCTGTCTGGTGTCACAGACACAGATTCCTAGGGAGGTGTTAAACTCTGCTAGTTCACTGTGGAATAAAAGGCTACTTACATTAATCTCCTCTGAGGAATCAGTGGGAGAAAGGCATTTTCCTCCCATCACCACCACAGAGGATTTTCCTCTGCGATAAGGGATATAAAGCCCTCCTGCTTATATCTCAGGGGTCAAGCGGTTCCCTTTGTCCCTGCCCCAGCCAAATGCAAATCTCCACAATGGGTATCTGATTTGTCCATTTAATGGCCAGGAAAAGACCTGGATGATGTATCTTTTCTAGGTCTTGTCATAGCATCTTCTATTGCCATTGGGTTCCCTCAGAGTGTTCATAGACTCAGCAGGAGTATTTGTGTAAGTTATATGCCCAATAGGCCAGAGTTTCAGGAAAGGTCAGAAACTTGTTCAGGTAAAAAGTTTAGTAATGGTTAGTTTAAAGATAAATTAGCTGACTTTTCTTCGTTCCAACTTTCTCAGCGTACTTTTTAATTTTCCCTTTCTCTAGGGGAGCCCTCCCCACCAAGAATGGGATGCCAGCAGGCGATCATCTTTGTTGGAGCTCCTAAGGGAGACTTTGTTTCCTGATCCTTCAGGTTCTTGGCAAAATTCAGTTTCCTGAGTTTATAGGACTGAGATTTCCATTTTTTAGCAGGCTGTAAACCAAGTGTCATTCACAACTTTAGAAGAGGCCATATTCCTTAGCTCATGTCCCCTCCTTTTCCATTTTCAAAGCCTGCAGCAATAGTTGAAGTTTTTATCACATTAACTCTTTTGCCACATCTATTGTGCTTTAGAGAGCTCGTGTGATTAGATTAGAAACCCAGATAATCCAGGATAATCTCCCCTTCTCAAAGTTTTAGCCTTAATCACATATGTAAAGTAATTTTTCCACATATGTAACATAATCACAAATTCTAGGGAATAGAGCATGGATATCTTTGGGTAGGGGCATTACTCTGTGTACCATATCATGAACATACAATACTTAGATTAATTTATGATCAGAAAGGGTAGATTAGGACAATGACATGGGATTGAATTAAAATTGTTGAATTGGCATGGATTAAAAATGGAATCTTATTTTATCCATTGAACTGGAAAAGATTAAAAGTATGAGAATATCAAGTATTGGCCAGGGTGTAGAGAAAGAAGTACATGTAGACACTACTAGTAGGGCATATATTGAAACTGTTAAGAAATAAATAGCATATGGCCATGCCCACATATATAAATAAAACCTATTGATATGGAGGTAATCTGGATGTGTTCATATTCCTATAAATATGCATTGTAAATATTTTCAAATCCATAAATTTGTTCCTCACAATCATGATGATGGCCTTAAGAAAAGAGAGGGTAAAGATAAGATTACTTTGGGTAGTAAACAAAAGGGGTTTTATTGTATTTATAATTTACATTTATAGTTTTCTTCTTTTTTAAGACTAGAAGCATAATATATAAAATTATAAAATACTAACCAGTTTTTACTGTGAGATGAAAAATATAGGTTTAGTTATCTTTTATTTACCCATCTAATCTATCTATTTATTTGAATTTTTATATGTAAAATAAGTAAATCTTAAAACAAGTAAAAGGAGATTTCTTTAGACTGTGTACAATTCAGCAGAATAACTTCTGGTAATTGTTGAAATCAGGGGTGGGCAATTGGGGGGTTTTACAAATTCTGTCTAATTTCATATAATATAAAATAACATACATTGGAAAACAGCCATTGCTAACATATTGTTTATGGCTGTCTTCCTGATACAATGGCAGAGTTGGGTCGTTGCAGCAGAGAGACCATATGGTCTATAAAGACAAAAAATATTTACTAGCTGGCCCTTTTTGTCATTTTTGCTTGGAAAGGATACCTCATTAGAGCTGGCTAGGAATCATGTGAGACTAGAGCCCATTGATTAAACATGATTACATGGGTTACAGAATTAGTTAGCATCAGTAATAAGAGTAACTCCCAAAAAGCAGAGATGATCCCAGTGTCTGGTTAAAAATAAGTGCTAATGGAATTAAATGTGGAATCTTATATTTGCTCTCAGGCACCAAATTGTTCTACTTAAAGGTATAAACCAAAAGGCAGGATTTTAGTGCCTGCTGGGGACAGTAACTCAATCAAGTTATTGTGCCCCACTGTGTTTGTATAGAGTCTCTAGTCACGTCTTACACACATGTTATCTCACATAGTACTTTGAGCTTATATCTCAATGATAAGATTAGTACTTCATTTTACAGCAGAAGAAATGGATGATCTGAGAAATTATGTGAAATTATTTGTTTAGTACATAACATAGAGGACTTAGAGCCCTCACTTCTTTTTATCTGCAGTGCACTTTTTAATTATATATATAATATATATATATATAGCAATTCTTCTTTTGAATGAAGTCATAAGATGACTGTTCAATGTGCATGGACTGTTGCTCTTTTAAAAGGTGAAGAATTCTGTCTAAAAATATGTCTGAGTTCCATAGCATAGGAAACTTGGAAATTCTATATATACTCTTAGTAAGCAATATCTTTCCAGCCCTCCCCAACCTGTAGGTGCAATATAGATCATCTTTCTGTTGCTCCTGCAATCCCACTCGCTTCCACGCTTACTTGTTTATGCAAGAATTCCTCTCCCTGTCTTCACAGTTCCCCACGACTACGGCTGATATTCTCCACATTGATCGTGAAACAGTCCATGCTTCTACTGAGATGATCTTCCAGGCATAGCCTCTCTTGCTGGTCTCTTGTGTATCACTGCTGGCTTTAATTACTCTACTGTCCTTGTCTTAGAGCTGTACCAATGCTGCTGGCTTCTAATTTGCCCTTCCAATTCCAACACAGCATAGCAGTTTGCAGGGAAGAGGAAAAACATATGCGGATTTTTTGATATTCACATAGTAGGGTTTTTAGGGTACCAAAAGAAGAATTCTTTGTGTTCATTTTCCCAGGTATTTAGTTTTTTCTCCTCGGGGCCTACATATGCTATCAGATGGTTATTTATGAAATAGATTACTGTGTCTTCACCTCACTGTACCTGAATCTACCACTCACTACTAAATATCAAGGCCTTTTACGTGAGATGTGATAGTGTAGTTTTCATTTCTCTTTTGATAATTTTCTCTGGGAGTTCCTTCTAGACTTTCTTGAAATCTTGCTTCTATTTTCTCATCACAATATTGCACTCAAAACTATCTGAACCCAAATTGTAGACATAACTAAATATTACCTTCCCACCATCTCTGAACTGAAACTGAGCCACAGGCAAAAAACAAAGCTATGCATATGGTTAGAGATATCTAAGGGAAAAATACTATTAATGCATCATCTCAAAACACCCAGTGTCAGAACCTTGCTTAAATATGAATATGGCATGTATATGATGTGATGGTTAATTTTGGACACTTACTCCAAAATTATTTTGAATTATGAAAGTATTTCTGAGTGACTTAGATGTAAATTGGTGTGCTTTGGTTTAGGCAGATTTTCTTTCATACTCTGGATGAGCCTCATCTGATTAGTTGAAGGTTTGGGCAGAACACTAGACCCACCTGTAAGCACAGGGGATTTTTCAGCAGACAGCATTCAGACTTGAATAGCAACACTGGCTCTTTTCTATGTGGTACGGTCTGGGGACATTTGTTTCCTCAAATTTATATGTTAAAATCCAAACTCCCCAAAATGATGGTGTTACAAGAGGACAAACCTTTGGGAGGTGATTGGGTCATAAATGTGGAGCCCTCACGGATGAGATAGATACCCTTGTAAAGGAGGCTCTAGAGAGATAGCTGTCCCTCCCACAATGTGAGAATGCAGCTAGAAAGTGCCATCTAAAAAATCACAAAATAACCTCTCACCAAAGAGTGATTCTGCTTTGGTTATGGATTTCCCAGTCTCCAGGACTATGAGAAATCAATTTCTGCTCTTTAGGAGTTATGTGGTCTATTTTTTAATAGTAGCTTGAACTAAGACCAAGACACTGCATCTCTATCCTACCAGCCTATGCTTGGACTTGCCTGAACTTCCATAAATGCTAAACCTCTTACCCCAAATCTCCTCTCCCTCTCTTCTCCCTCCCATCATACACATATCCTATTGCTTTTGTTTCTCAGAACAGCCCTGACTAATACATATGACTCATAAAATATGTGACCTGTGTGTGTACTTTTAAAAATTCACAGTGCTATAGGCATTCAATAAACTCTGGGTACAATAGTTAACAGGAAAGATATGATGTACATTATTTGGGAAGCCTTCAACAATTATGGTTGTCAGACTTCGAGGTACATCACAATGATCCCAGCTCCCAAATGGTATTCATACTCTTGGGTAGTCTCATTCCACATCATAGCCCCATTAGTCTGCATGACCAATATGATGTAACAGAATATGGTCTCACAGATACCTTCAACCAAATAATAAGGCCTTTAAGAAGTTTAAGTTGTTTCTCAGCTATTTTAAAAGGAACACCAAGTACAGAATGAATTGTCTCAAAGCAATTTGAGACTGTGGCTTTTGTTTAATAGAGTGGACTTTAATAAGATTTGAGGAAATTAAAATACAGTAGAACTTTCATAAGGTGGTTACACCCCAAGGACTGTAACAAACTGGTCAACATATGGAAGTGGTGAACATAGGAACTAAGCCTACATCTGGTGCACATTCATCCTATGAAAAGAAGGTCAACTTAAGCAGGTGATCAATGAAGGGAGGCAATCAACTATGGAGGTTCTAGTTTGTAGTTAAAGACGATTCCATCTGTAGAAGCACAGACAGCTTGACTCAAAAAGACAGAGAGTACAAAATGAAAGACTTGGGACTTCTAAGTTTCTGCTAGTAGAAATGCAGCTACAAACATATATTTCCTTTTATGAAAAAGAATGGATAATGGGGGCAGAATTGAGATCTTAGAGGGTGAAGCCCAGAATCAAGGCAATTCATTTGCAAGCAGGTGTTTAAGGATTTCAGACTTGCCCTGGACCAGTGGTGTGCTTCCTATTTTTCTCTCTTTATTAATAGGAGGATCAATAGTAATTATCCTGTTTATCCCCTGTATGGTGTGTGTGTGTGTGTGTGTGTAAGTTGGATGCAGAATCTGTTACTCACAAGACTTCAGAGCAAGCAGGTATGGATGACTTAAGGAGCTTTCCTTAAGAAATTACCAATAGATTTCTTTGTACCATGACATGACTTGGATGGTGAGATCCTGGATCTCTGAAACTGTAGTGGGATGAGGCTGTGGAGGCCTTGGCAGGGGATGAGACTACTTTGCATGTAGAACAGACATGAATGATTGGTAGAAAGAGAGCAGACGGGAGTAACCAGCCTCCAAGACATCTCTGATGATTCACATCTCCTGGCACTGAGACTCTTTGGTAGTCTCTTCCCATATCGTGCTCTGAGGAAGAGGATACATTAGATGTGATAGCAGCTTTCACTTCTGAGATAAAGTACAAAGGATACTGTGATTTTCACCTCGGAACTTTCAATCCTCAATCTGTCCATCTGTCCTGCTCTCCCCTGTCTTTGTCCCCCCACACCTTTCCCTCAAATGGCTTATTCTGAAGACATTTCGCTATTATATCATGAGCAGCATGTCAGAGAGGCCCATGTGATAAGGAACTGAGGCATCAGGTCCACATCCAGGAGAAAGTGAGGGCTGCATCAAAAGTAACAAGTGCAAGGAAGAAGGGAGGGGAAAGAGGGTCATGGCGAATGGCAAACCTCTTGGGGGTGGGGCACAATTATAAGAGGAACCTTATCTAACAAATGCAGTCAGTGTAACCTAAATCTTTGTACCCTCAATGAAACCCAAACAATAAAAAAGCAAAACAAACAAGCAAATAAATAAACAACAACAACAAAAAGAAAAACAGCAACAAGTGTACTTGGAACTGGATCCTCCATTCCCAGTAAAACTTTTAGCAGATTTTATTCTACACCTTGACAACAACCTTCTGAGGCACCGTGAGCCAATATCTTCTAGTTCAGCCATTCCCTGATTCCTTAGTCTCATAAACTGTGTGATAAAATAATGATTACTTGTTTTAATGTACCATGCTTTGAGGTAATTTGTTACATAGCAATTAATAACCAATATAACTATCCAAGTGTTTATTAAGATCTTATTAGATCTCCTACTTTTTCTAATGAGCAGTCAGAGTTAAGGATAAAATATAGTATTTGACTTCTGCATTAGTCAGGACTCAAATGTGGAAAATAGAAGCCACTGTAAGAATTATTAACTAGAAGGGTTTTCTTAGACGGAAACAGAAACAGGAGAACTTCAAGTTCATGGTCAAGCACAGGTTTTTAGGGACTACTGATTTAAAGATCATCACAGGGGTTAGGAGTGCACAAATATACGTCTGTTGCTGAATGAAGACAAAGGCGTTAAAATCCAGTCATAGCCACTGGACCAGTGGATCCTGATGTGGGTCTAAACACCTGATAAAATGGAGTGTGAACTTGAGAATGTTACTGAGGAAACCATTTATATCTACAACATTGTCATTAGCATAATCAAAGAGGTGCAAAAAATGGCTTCTGCCTCACTCCTATCCTGCACTTCTTCCACAAGTAAATCGAATTAGTGGAACCTGCTTCTCTTCTACAATCCCTGTGGCAAGAAAGTCAAGAGTGTTTTCAGCCTTCAAATTTCTTCAACTTGAACGGAGATAGAATGGAGATTGAGAACTGGTTCTCACTCTTTACCATAGTCTATGCTCACAAGGGGTTTACAAGCTTAATGGAATGAGAAGATTAACATAATGTGACAAGATTAGAGATGGAGCACGTGCTAAATCGAGTGTTACAGCTTAAGTTCAATAGAAGATGAGAGAAAAAAGGAGATTAGAGTGTGATGAAAAATTCAAGGACAGTTTCATGGAAGAGTTTAGTGTTTAGCTTTCTAAGGCTTGAAAAAAAACCCTTAGGAATTGAATAAACATATAAAAAAAGTGGTGTATTTAACACAAGTGGATGGCAAGAATTAATGCAGATGACAGCAGGCAGCTAGCCTAAATCTTGCAAAAAATAGTTAATGAAGGGTGGTGGTAATGATTGAAATATATAGGGCTATAAACATTGATCTGTATTTAAATGGTCTACGAATATTATATACGGTTGAACAATTAAGTTCACAAACTCATCCTAGAGCCTAATCTACCCTTTAAAGCAATTTTGGAACTCTTTTCTTGAAAGTCCTTACAGCTGTCATAGTATGAAATCTGACAATTAAGTTTGTGAACTCATCCTAGAAAAAGTGTTTTGGAGAGTGGACCAAGTGCTGGTGTCAGGCTCACCACTTCCCAAGGGGAGTCCTGTGAAGGTGACTATGGTGATATGCAGCAATGAGATATGTAACACATTTTCTAAGATGAGTTCACAAGCTTAATTTTCTGACCTCATGCACACTGCATGTCCACAATACACATTTGTGTAATTAAATAAAATTGTGTGTTATTATCATTCAGCAGATTTGTTTCTTTACAAAACACTGATGAACTTGGACTGAGCTATAGAAATATACATAATGGGCGGCACCTGTGGCTCAAAGGAGTAGGGCGCTGGGCCCATATACCGGAGGTGGTAGGTTCAAACCTGGCCTGGCCAAAAATAGCAAAAAAAGAAAAGAAAAGAAATACACATGATTACAGATTTCTCACCTTTTTCTCCTTTCCAACTCTGGTCATATTTGCATAGTCACTCCGGAAGAGTTAAACCTTGGTTTTCTGATTGGTATTTTGAGTCCTTTTTTACAGAAAGAGGCGTTCCATGAACCCCCTAACTCTTCCCACTTCCCTTCCTACTGAGAAGCTAGATCTGTCTTCTTAGCTCCGAGCTATTGCCTCTGGTCCTGCTTCTAAAGGGATAGTTTTGATGACTGTTACGTGAATCAGTGCAATTTTGAGTAGCACATGCACCTAGAATTTGCTTGCTATTGTATTTAATCACTAAAATAGATCTTCATTCATTTTGATAAATTAAGAGTAATAATAATTACCACCTATTGAATATGCATTTTATTCCAGAAAAGCTATACAATACTTTCTAAAAATTATTTCAAATCCAGATCTCTATTTTTGTCTCAACTTTATAGGTAAAAGAACTAGTGATATTTAACTCCAGAGCCTACGGTCTTTCCATTGTAGTGTCAAAATCAAAACACAAAAGATTAGCTTTCCATGACAGCATCTCAATTCTCACAGCTTAGAGTCTATGGTTCATTATTTTGTTGATCCTCAGAATAAGTGTGTGAGATGAGTAAGATGGAGGAATTCATGTCCACTTTTTTAGCTGATCAGAGAAGCAGCTACTTGTATAGTTTAGCTGCCCCAGCAAGTTGAATGTTTAAATACTTGATTATATTTTGATCAAGTCTTATATAAAAAATATTTTACTTTGTATACATTATATAGACACCTAAATAGATAGATTCATTTAAGTATTTGAAGCTCAGGTAGTTATAAGTGTGGAGAACCTCTAATATCACAAAGAATATATATTTTGCCGCAGTAGAAATCGGTAAAATATAGTCATGATAAAACATTTTTCTTTTCTAATTGACTCTATTGAAAGTGCAATCATGTGTGATTTCCATGTGAACATAAATTTCATATATTTCATTTTGGACAAAGAACACAAATTAGACATTGGTAATATTTCTGAGTCTCTAGTCAACTCTCCAATGACTTCTGCTAATTAGTACATCATTTTCAACAATAGAAAAGTAAAAAATCTTTGTTAGATGTTTTTCTTTTTTTGGTGTGTTGGGATGGGAGGTTGGTTCTTTATTATAGCTGACTTCATAGGGGTGTTCTTTGGCCAGCTTACACAAGTGTGTTTGCATCATGTTAGAAGATGAGTTTTCTATTAGGGTTCACTATTCACATAGATGTTTTAAAAAGGGCTAGTGCATTAGGTGACCTCAGAAAATAAAGTTTAACCTCAAATTTTTTAAAAAATGAAATTTTAGTTATTTGTCAGGATGTGGGAAAGAATTATAACTTCAGAATGACCTCCAGTTCTTAAATTTCATCATTTAGCAATTAGATCTCACAACCAGTCTGTCCTTTTCAGATCAAGAAACAGAAATTTATGCCTATGTAGCATCAAAAATTTCTTGGTTATAATCAAGAAGAACATAAAGGTGAACATTTTCATTAGTGCATGTCATGAACATTGTAGAGACAAGAATTATAACCCACCCTAGTCCAATCCATCTTCCCCAAGGAGCCTTTTTAATGGAAAAAAATCCTTGGTTTTTCTTTTACTCCACCTTGTTAAAATAAGTTTTACAGTTGCACAGGAAAACTTCTCAAGAAATAGCAAAGGCTGTATGATTTCAGCTAGAGCTATGTGGAAAATCTGTAAGTTAGAGAGACTAATGACTACATCAGGAATAATGCATTCAAGTCTAAAGTCAATGATATTGATTGAAATCCAAGAGATATCCTTGTCACAAGCCTATGGATAGAGAGTTAATGCCTTTTTTGTATTTTTAATTAATCATGGTCATTATAAGACAAAAAATAAAATATAAGCCACCATTTGTCTGAGACTTATTGAACACTTCATAATTGCATAAAAATCTATATGAGAATTCAAATATTTTTTCTTTCAGATCACAGAGAAGGAAGTTTGTAGCTCAAGACTAAAAATTAGAAGTTTGGAGGAAAGAATCAATTTTTGGCTGTACTATTTCAGTTAGGACAACAGAATTACCTTCTAGGCTAATAGATTCAATAACAGTTATTCAAGTTGATATAGTTACTAATTGAAATGAGTAGATTTTCAAATTTTCAACTCATAAACTAAGCATACTACAGAAGATCAGATCTCCCTAACTTTTTGCAGACTAAACCAATAGGCATGAAATTCCAGTTCACTCTGTACTCACTTAGACATGTTGTAGACCCACCAAAAAACATTATTATGCTAGATATTCAAAAACTAACAAATAATCTATTCCTAAGCCCATCATTTTATGAAGAGTATAAAGCATTTGTTGACTAATTTTGTGTTGGAAACTTCACACATTATCTCACTGAATTTTCATAATTGCATAAGTGATCCATAGTAGGCATTATCTTGCCTGCTTTATAACTGAAAAAACTGAACTCAAGATCAGTAGCTGGATCTGACTTCACCTTTTTGCACCTCCATAGTTCTATCCTATTATTTTTTGGAAATTACTCTTGGAGCTTGATTTGATCAATGGAATTTCAGCAGGTATGACACAAAGAAAGGCTTATATTTAATGTGCACATTGGACTTGAACTGCTGGGCCCCTATCACTACCATGAGATGAACACAACTCTTCCAAATGCCCATTTTCTTTTTTTTTTTTTTTTTTTTTTAATAATTTTATTGAATCATAATTATGTACATTGGTGCAATCACAGGGCACGATTCATATACATTCAAAAATATTTTGATCATACTGTTACAGATATCCTTCATGGCATTTCCTTG
>CAUYON010205689.1:0-19324 GCA_963573935.1 Arctocebus calabarensis | reverse complement strand
TATAACTGTAATTTTGCTACTGTTATGAATCATAATGTAAATATCTGATATGCAGGATGTATTTTCATTGTTACAAAGAGATTACAACCCACAGTTTGCAAACCACTGGCCCACATGATCTTGCATAATTTATTAATTTTTGAGTTTGTCTCCTTATCAAAAAACAGAAGGTAATTCTTGTACCCACAATGTGAGTTGTCATGGGTACTACTGCATGAGTAAAAAGGCACCACATAATGATCCCAAAATGTATAGAGCAATCAGGAAATATAAGGGAGGAGGGGAAGAGAAATTATAGGGGCTTGTAAACCAGAAGTCATAATAGTGTATCACAGCTTCCCATCTGCCCCCATCTCTTAATAGTGTAATAAGTGTATTAGTGTCATCATACCATTCTCTGTGGAAAATGCAAAAAGATATAAGATATAATCCTTGCCCTCAAGCAGCCTGCAATCTCAAAAAGGAGGTGGCATGGCATGCACATATTAAAAATGAACACATGATCCAGCCATCATACTCCAAAGGAGCTGAAAACAGGTCCACACAAAAACCTGCATGTAAATGTTTATAGAAGTTTTATTCATCATTGCCAAAATTTGGAAGCAACCAAGATGTCCTTCAGTAGGAGAACGGAGAACACAAGTGAGCTGCTGTGAGTGCAGACAATGGGGTATTTACTCAGCGCCAAAAAGAAATGAGCTCTCAAGCCATGAAGAGACACAGAGAATCTTCAATGCATGCTACTAAGTGAAAGAAGGCAGTCTGAAAATCTTGCATTCTCTATGATTCCAACTATAAGGCATTCTAGAAAGAGAAAACTGTGGAGACAGTTAAAAGATCAGTAGGAGGTTGACAGAGAGGGAGATTGTATGCTTGTGGGGTGGGGAGTAGATGGGAACTCTGCTCTTTTCACTCAATTTTGCTGTGAACCTAAAACTTCTCAAAAAATAAAGTCTACTTTAAAAAAAATCAAAAACAAGTAACACAAATCATGCAAGGCAGTTCTAAGTGTCAAGCGTTTGGGGGTAGACCAAAGTGCCAAAGGAAAGTAGAGCCTAAGGCCATTAGCAGAAAGACATCGTGAGTTCAGCACAGAAGAAGGAACTGGGATTAGTCCATGAACCCAGGAGGCCTAAAAGGACTCCCATCCATCAAACACTGCTTGGGAGAAAAAGGAGGCCCCTCCCTTTTTTCAAGAACATATTTAAAAATCTATTATCCAAACTGTTTGCAGTAAGAAACAGTAAATACTCATTTCAATAAAACTCCTTAAATATAAAAATATTTAGTATGCCCAATCAAATTCCTTTTGGTTATTTTTTTGTTAAATACTCAATGCAGAGTACAATTTACTTCTCCATTAAAAAAAAAAATCCTTTTTCCATTCTGTTTTGGTTTGTGGGTTTTTGTTGTCATTTCTTCCTAAAGCGCTGTTTTCTCACATTTGCATCTCCCGGCCTTTTTAATGTGATATTCCATTTAAACTGCCTTTTAATTGTATGTGCTGCCTTGGCAGAACATGACTGATGTACTCGCGTTAATTAGGGCTCCAGTCAGCAGCCCATGCCAGCTGGAAACTGAGAAACAAGCGTAAATTATTCTGTCATCAATCAGCTCGAAAATGTTTGAATCACTAATTAGTTTGCAATTTGGGTGACAGTTTATCTGACGCAGGCAGTGTCAGAAACTTCAGATCTTAGATGAATAATTTGCCAGGAACAAGCACAGATTCCCTGCTTTTAAATACATGAAGGTTTATCTGCATGTTGAAAGGTGGCTCAGCAGTCTTCATTAACTTCCAACTGGGACTATGTAAATCAGGAATCAGTATGAGCCTCTTCAGGCCATGGTGGCTTAGCAGATGATATTTAGAAAAAGAAAGCCTCTTTTCTTTTCTCTTTTTTTTTATTAATAATTCATAAACTGATAGACCAGGATGTTTGGGTTTTAACAGCTTTAAAAAAATCACAATGGTTTTCAAAAAAAAAGCAATCACCCCCCTTTTACATGAAAATTAGTTGTGCAGCATCTTGCTGTTTAACTGATTTATTCTCCTTCACCATCATGTGACTGTAATGTTAAATGGGGAGTGATTATTAGCCCTTGTCCTTTCAAGAAGGATCATTATTGGGGTTTTATTAAATGGCAGACTTATGTTTCTGCTTCAAGGGAAAGGTATGTAGACTCGGGTGAGGGCAGCAGGAAGAACAAATAGTAAAAATAGAAGAGAGAAGTTTTTGTTTAAAAGCACCATAAAAATCTATTATTTATTCAGTTAAGAATGCTAGAATGTCCCCCATTATTTGAGCCAAGTAGTTGGCCTGGGTAATAACTCCTGACATTAACTGTCATTGGGAGGAGATGTTATCTGTGGGATACTTTGGGAGTATGGTGCAATTTGGATCTGTAGCTCCATTATCCCTGCATTTATAGGCCACACATTGATGTATGAACAGAAGAACAGGGATAAAGGGAGTTGTCACCTTTCAAAATTTGTTTGCAAGAGGTCAAGTTAGTCCCTCTCCCCACCCCTCCCACTCCCGGCTTAATTTTTATAGATTTAGTGAGTTGGAGGTTGCCAAACCAATGCTGTCCACTTCTAGCGTGGAGAAGTGAAGAAAGAAAAACTTCTTCTTCTTTGAAGTTTGGAATATGCCATTCCCTCTTCATAGCCAGCTACCAGGGTGAGCGAAACTGTCCAGAGGACAGAGTGATCAGGAGTCCCAGCAATAAAAGGGTTGGAGAACACAGAGCAGAGGGCAGTGTGGGCTCCACAGCTGGTTCTGCGTGAAGGCTTCAGTATCCAGGAAAGGAAAGGTAAGGTGAGAGAAACAAAGCTGACAACATACAGTGTATGTGGGTCATTACCAAAGTTTTGAGATACAAAAAGTTGAAAAACAAAATCTACGTGGATGGAAACAAATGAAGCCGCCCTATAATATTGATAATCCCAGCAAGTCGAAACTTATATGGGTGAATCAGAAAGGCCACCTACTCTTTTTTAGAGATGAAATAATAGACCATAACACAGTTTGTCTCAAAACTTTTGAAGTGATCTACAGATCAGTTTTTTTCCTCAAATATAGGCCTTAATTTCTTTCTTCAAGGAGTTTCTTAACAATCTCCCACAGTGCCAAAGCCATTTTTTTTGTTATTCTTCCTCACAGAATTTGAGTTTACCATTTTATAGTTTTGCTCTATACAAAACTCACATTGAAATTTAACTGCCATTGTAGTGATACTAAGAGGTGAGACCCAAGAGACGTGATTAGGGCATGAGGGTTGTACCCTCATGGCTGGATTGGTACTGTTATAAAAGGGCAATTTTGACCCTCTCTTACCCTCTTCCACTCTTCAGTTGAATAAGGAACATGTTCTACCCTCCCCACCAGAGGATTTGTGTTTAAGGTGCCATGTTGGAAGCAGAGACTAGGCCCTTTCCAGACATCAAAACTGCCAGCACCTTGATCTTCAACTTACTGGCCTCCACAACCATGAGAAATAAATGTCTATTGTATATAAATTACTTAGTCTGTTATTCTACCCCCAGACAGTCTAAAACAGACACACACACCCCTAATTATTGCCTTAATTCAAACTGTGCAGTCTCTCCCAGATTAAAGCCCCCAACCAGGCCTTCTTCCTTTCCCCTTCTGGCAATGAGGTGAGAGTCCACGAAGGTGATAGCAAAAGAGCAGCAGGAGCAGTTGCTTCTGGTGACCCAAAGGCACGAGGACAGGAGAAGGGCCCTCCTGGCCACCAGGAAGCACCATCATCAACACCATGGAGGCCCCTGCAGACCCAGGGGGAGCTGAGTTCCTGGGAGAACTGTCCCATTCTCATCTCTCCACACCCCAACATTGGTGCACGTTAAGTCCCTCATTCAATTAAAGAAAAATTCTGAGAAGTTTTGTATAAATTCAAGTTTATATTCATGTACTAAAACCATGAATATAAGAAGCCAATGAGAGCAAGCCGGCCAAAAAGAAAACTTCACCAATCGTCTCTCTGCACAAACACCAAATTCAACTATTCATGCACAGAGGCACCTTCAGAAGAACCAAAAGTTAAGTGACAGGTCTAGTTTTAACATCGTATGAGGAAAAAGGCACTGGAGCTGGCAGAAAAGACAGTCTTGCATTGCCTACGCCAGCCCTCCCCCGGTCCCTGGCAGTGCCGTGCCAGTTCCCCAGGTGAAGAGAGCATCTGTATGATCCATATGCCCTGGGAGGGGGAGTGAAGTGATTATGAGGCCGTGTATTGAAACTCAGCTTCCCTAGCACAGGGGAACACAACACAGAACGGAATTCTGTCAGAATTTTGACAGCTGAGGCATTTAGACCAGCCGAGCCAGAGGGCAGTCTTCTGCCCCTAAACCTGACTTCCAGTTAGCCATGCCTCCAGCTGACAAAAAGCAGCCCGAGGCCTGGACTGAATTCACGACACAGGCTACAAAGGCTGCGGTCCGTGGGCCGTTCATGCGGCTGTGCGGGCGCAGAGCCGGTGGACCCGCAGTGCACATGAGCAGTGAGACCCAGCAGCTGGAGCCAAGCGGGCGCCGATGTCGTCTTTCACTCGGCTGCAGGCAGCGCACTTCGGGGAGAATGTCCTGGATAAAGGAAAGGGAAAAGTTCAGAAGATTTGGTTTTCAAGTTGGGTAACAGGTCAACCCACGTGTAGGATTTTCTGGACCTTTCTTGTGATCCTGAAGCGTCCAGCTCCGAGAACAATAATACATGTTTCCTTTATCTTGACGCCCGAAAGTATGTCTCCTCCCTTAGGCATAAGAATATCCAGAGTTCCCACACAGAGTCCCCACGCAGTAGCGGGGCTCGCCGACTCGTGCCACCAGCCGCAGGAAGTTGCCCTTTGCCCGTTGGCGTCTTTTCTCAGCGCCCTTTGCTGGGCTCCGGCGTCCGCCCTGGAGCGCCCTTTCTCTGTCACCAGCTCCACGGAGGCGTCCCCAGCTCCCCACTGACCAGTGTGCACACGGGCTGCAGAGGAAAGGGACGCAGAGGAGCGATCTCTCCGTTTCTTCCTTCTTCTTGGCATCTAAGGCACACAACTTGCCCAATGGACAATCATCTTGGCAAACCTGGTCTCCTGGGCCACCTCCAGCCACCACTGGGCGGTCACCCTCTCTTCCCTCCCTCCTGTTAGTGACGCTGCCTCTTCAGGCAGCGACCACCCCGTGGTTCTGAGGCCGACCTCCCATCCTGTCCAACCCAGTTGGCAGAGGGCTTTTCCACCACCTGTCAAGAGACAGGACCCATTCTCTGTGTTCCCCTCCAGGAATCCTACCCTCTGTATCATGGGGGAAGGCCCCAGGCAAGCCTGTGCCACCTGCTGGGGACTACAGGAGGGTCGGACAGTTCAGGTTCATCAACATCCCTCCTGTCCAAAGCAAGGTCGCTGTCCTGGCTTCACCACCCTAGCAGGGCTACAGAGCTGACACCACTCAGTCATTTTCCCCTACTGGCATTGAGGTGAGGGCCCACAAAGGTGACAGCAAAAGAACAGGAGGAGCAGTTGCTCCTGGAGACCCAAGGGCAGGAGGACTAGAGAAGGGCTATCCTGGCCACAGGGAAGCACCATCACCACCACCATGGAGGCCCCTGCAGACCCAGGGGGACCTCACTTCCTGGGAGTACAGTCCTGGGCCTTCCCTGGAGGGACATCTCTACCTCTGAAGACACCTGGAGTGAAGAGACCCAAGTGTCTCCCATGACTCCTGCTCTGAGGGCCACACAGCTTTACTAGAGATATCCTCCCACTTGGGCTGCCACCCAGGTGCAGCAGGGCTCCCCCACCCAGCTCAGGTTGTTCTTTGCTATTGGAGAAGTCAACCCCGGAACTGCTGCAAGGTGAGCATGGCCCAGCTGGACAGGCCTGTGACAGTGTCAGGGAAGGACATGCAGGGGGGAGAGCCTGCACGTATGGCGCCCAGGAGCTCTTCTCCACCCAGAGCTGACAGGACTACGGCCTGATAAAGAAAAATGTCCCTGACTCTGCTGCTAGTGCAAGATAGAGGTGAGCTGCCACCACCTCCGAAGCTTCCTTGTATAGCTGGTGAGGAAGATTGAGGCACCTTGGAGGAATGTCAAAGAAAGATCAAGATCTTGCAGGATGAAGCAGAAGCTGTGAAGGATAATATAGATGTGGGAAGCTGTAGAGCCACCCAGCCTGCCCTACTCCCTCCTCACCTGCTGCTAAGATGGGAGACTCCCAGCCCTTGGCCACTTCCTGCAGTTTCCAGGGCACATTTCCTCTTACCAGTGTTGACTTGGCTGATCTGACTGCTGGACCTCTCTGATCCTGCCTGTCCTCCACATCCTCCATAACATTCACAATCCTTAGCTGTCTTCCAGCTGTTCCTGTTGACCTTCCTCCCTTTAGAACCAGTTTCAAAATTTCCTAGTCCTTTACCCTTCTCACTGACACCACCCTTGTGCAGAACTGAGTCCCCTACACCCATGTGTGTGGATTCTTCTCATTCCCTTTCCTTCCAGAACCTTCCTCCCCCTTCCTTCCATACCTAACCTCCTCCTCTTTTCTTCCCCAGCCATCCTCCTCCTACCCTCCCTATTCCTCCCCCTTCATCCTTTTCCCTCCTCTTTTTTATTTTCTTATCCCTGCTCCCCTTCTGTCCCATCCCCTTCTCCTTCCATCTCCATCTCTTCTCCTATCCCTTTCTCTCGTCATCCTTCCTTCCTAATCCTTCCTCCCTTCCTTCCCCCCTCCTTCTTCTCTTTCCCTCCTTACCACTCCTCCTTTGTTCCCTACCCCTCTTTCCTTCCTCACTCTTTCTCCAGTCCATTCCACCAGGAGTCCTGCTCTTATCATGGCCATATTTATCCTTCAACAGCAGCCAGGTCTACCACCAGAGCCAACACATCAGATCACTTGACCTGGAAACCTACTTTAGACCTTGAGGCCATTGAAATGGACACCATTTCTCCTTCTATGGCTGCTTTTCTCAGCTCTCCACAAGCCTCTAGCATGAGGTCTCCTCCATTTTCCCCAATCCCCTGTAATGCAGGACAAGTGCCCTGTAGAGAGACCAGCATTCCCATTGACTCTTCTCTACTTACGGTCTGTCACCCCACACATTTTAGCTACAATCATCGTGTTAGCCTAGAAACCACCCATCAGCCCACATTTGCTGATGGGCAGCAGCAGGGAGCCTATTTTTCTGGAACTCCTGTCTTCATGAACCTTAACATTATAGCTCCTCCCTGTTGCCTTCACTCTGGGAGGCAGGGCCTGTCATAGAATCACCCACACCTGCTTTTCACACCAGTGCTATGGATACCACCTCTCCTTCCAAGGCTGTCATCCCCCAGATTCCCCCTGTCTCCAAGAATAGCAATGTCCCTTTCTACAAGTGGCTTCCTGGGAACATAACTCCAATGGCAGCATTGCCTCAGTAAATGTCTCCAATGGCAAGGGCATGCCTGGACAATTAGGGGACTATCCATAATGCCCAAGCATTGAATTAATCCAGGAGCCACCCCTCAACCCACATTTCAGCTCTCTGATGGATAGTACTCATCTCACCAATCACTCCTGTGGGGAATGAAGCTATAGGCCTGGTCTCTCCTATAGCCCAGCCACCCAAGGGCAACCTAATGCTATCAGTTTCATTCACTGGTCTGTAATCACAAGGCTAACAACAAGGGTACTTTCCTCCTTTACACAGCTAAGACATCTGGCTTGGATTTGCCATCAAGATGCCCAGCACTGGGGCAGTACTTCCTTGTTGGCCAGCACCACCCCAGGCCAAATAATGCTCAAGAGACCTGTGACCCTTGTGATGGGAGCTTGGGCTCTGTGTGTCTGCCCAAGGCCCCTGGTACAGATTCTCCCTTTCCCCTAATCCATTTGCCTCAATGGACCTTTTCTTTTCTACACTATGTATATTAAACTTTTCTTCTGTTAATCAGACTCTACTCGTGTGTCTTTATTTTTTGAGTTAACTGTGAAGGAAGAATTGACATGTTTGAGGGGGTATATGTTAAGCCTGGCTTTCTATAAACTTTTCTGGGTCCCAGGGAATAGGATGTGGAAGTAGCTACCTTTCACCACCCTTACCTCTTCTCTGTATTCTTTTTTCCAACCACCTGACCTCCCTGATGTACGTTAGGAAATACACTTTCTGATTTTACTCTTTAAAAATGCATAAATGACCTTTCATTGTGTGCCTTTGTCTTTAGGTGAGACTTAGGCCAATTATGCTCACACATTCCCACTTTACTTAGAGGGATTGGGCTTGGCATCCTGCTTCTTGCATCAGAAGAAATAAATCAAGGAAGAGTTCGTGTCTTTTCTATAATTATTAAAAATGTAACCTTACTTAGTATTGTTCTTGCTTCTTAAATAACCAGAAAGGATTCTGTTTGATAAGTAAGTGGCTTGGCTCTTACATAAACCACTAGGACATCAAATCACAACAGTTAGAATTACACCTACTTCTGGCTGATCCTCAAGTTCTCCTGGATCTTCACTAGATTCAACTGTTAAAAATTCTATCTTTTGTAAGTTATTTCACAGCCCAGAAAAACCATCTGAGGATAGGGACAAGAGAAAAGTATAGCATTTCCTTCCGATTTTAACACACTGCATTAACACACTGCATCACATTTATTCAGTGATGACTACACAGTAGAGTCTGTGCTAGATCCTAGAGAGGGAGTTGAAAGACATTTCTTTCCCACCCACAATGTACTGGGAAAAATAGATGACTGGACCCCAAATTGAACTGCACTAGTAAGCACTGACATGTAGGGAGCAGGTAAGAACATAAACTACTTCCAAGGAAATGAAACACAAACATTCAGGGAGGAGAAGGGAATGGTCAAGTACAGAAGGACTGTTCCAGGTGTAAGCAATACTTACTAAGGGTGAGGGAAGGAACACCAGCCAGTGGAACAGCAGACACGTGTTCTTGTATGGCTGAAGAGTGGAACCAAAGCTGGGAGGTGCGCCTGCAGTGAGAAGAAAAGAGAAAAGAACATGGAATAAACTTAATATCACGATGAGTCATTCATTCTTTTTCCTCAAAGTATGGGAAGTCTCAAAAGTGTTGTAAACAAAATGATGTGAGATTTTATGTAGATTTTAGAAACTTTATGTGAGAAAGAAGAAGTAAATTGTTCCAGAGCAAAGTTAGGAAGATTTAGTGACACTGCAGTGAACCAAGTAAAGATGAGACGATGAGGACCTGATCTAAAGAAATTGGCAGTGGGGATGATGAGGAGGTAAGAGGAAAGCGAAATGGTTGACCCATAGAACTCAGCTCTACTCCAGCCATTTCGCTTGGATAAATAATCATGAATGATTTGGGCAAAAATACAAGTTCTACTTTTAATAGTATGAGATGCCTGTGGTAGATGCAATTACTACCTGGAAGGTGGTTCATTAATTTGCCAGTTTTACCTATCTCTTGAGCATCTGGAATGTGCTATGTACTATTGTAGGGTAGGAGTGGTAGAAGCATCAATTAGAAGAAAAGCAAAATTCCTGACTTTGTGGACCCTATATTGCAGTGGAAGGGAAAAAAATGGGAATTGCCTGGTAGGTCAGGCAGTAACAAATGCTATGGAAGATAAAGCAGTCAAGGAGGGTTGAGGTTGTGAAAAGTGAAATGGAGGCACTTTCATTTGAACTGTGGACAAGACATGCCTTATTGGGATGGTGAAATTTGATTGAAATCTAGATAAAGGCAATTGAGTGAGGTATCTGAGAGAAGAGCATTCAAGATAACAGAAATGATCAATGCAATGGCTACAAAAAAGAATGCCTGGAGTCCTTAGCAATTGGAGATCATGTGGCTGGAATCAAGTCAGCAAGTGGGAGGGATGGAATGGGGCAAGGAAGATAGAAAAAAATGTGGGTTGAATTCTTTTCATGACTGTATATTGATGGTATCATCACAAACAGATGACACACCTTTAAGATTCTCAGTGAACTCAGTGCCTTTACTATGGCCTGACCATGTCATAAGATTTTTGAAAAGTTAAAATGAAATAACATAAGGAAGTGACATGCAATTCTTGTTATTGTTCTATACAAAGGATGGGTAGTAGATATTACAACACGGGAAGATAGAACCACTGTGGACAGCAGTAGGGTGATTTCTCAATAAACTAGAAATATAAATGCCATATAACCCAGCAATGCCAGTACTGAGTGTATATTTAAAGGAAGAAAGACTTTGGCTAGACAGTTCAGCCTGTTGTCTTTGAGTTGCCCCTCACCTAGGAACATCACCTGTAGGCCTTGCTGCCAGCCCCATCCCACATGGCTTAGAGAAAACAAGGATGATCCTCAGGAACTCTCATACCATGTAACCCCAAAAGGCAATTTTGAGAGGCTATATGTGGGAAGGACCACAGGAGAAAGCAATTGCTCACTTAAATTGTCAGTGGTGAAGAGGAGTGGTGAGCTTCACATCCTGGGCCTGCTGAATCTGATTCCAGCCTGCCAGTTTTAATTTGCAAATGGCCTTAAAACCCCAATGCACAGGTCATTGAAACAAGCTGCCACATCACTGTGACAGGTCCTGGCAAAGGCATGGTGAACTCCACAACTGGGGGCCCTTGGAACTGATATCACCCTGCCCATTTTAGCATCCAAACAGCCCTAAATTTCTGCTAAGCAGGCTAGCTGTGTGGCAAGCAGCTGCTATGCTTTGGCAGGTCCTGGAAAAGGTGTGATGAACCCCATATCAAAAGGCCTCTGAATTTGATGTTAGTCCCTTGAATTAGCCATCCAAATGGTCCTAATAATCTACTGAGCAGTCAACAGAACAACAAGTGACCAGCAGGTTCTGAAATAGATGTGGAGGGCCTATGAAACTAATACCACTGGATCAGTCAGCAAAATAGCCTTAATTCCCACCGAGCAGAGGGTGGTACAGAGAGCTGCCAGTTGGCACTGGTGAGTCCTAGAAAGGGTCTGGAGAGCTCTGAGTTTTGGAGGCAGCTGGTACCATCACCAGCACACATGACTGGGCATCCAAAAGGCCCCAGAGTCTATTGAACAAGACTACCACTGGAAAATAGGTATGCCACTTGGTCCACACAGGCTCAGCTTTCCAGACCCCAATTGCTTTCTAAGAGCTACCTAAGCTCAACCAGAATATCTCTCACCAACAATATAGAGACATCCTACCCTTTTAGCTTATAATTTTTTAAATAAATAAATTGAAAACTTACATGAGGAGGAATCAGCAGAAGAAACCTGACAACATGAAAATTCAAAGCAGATGAACTTTCCCAAAAGATACAGCTAAAAATGCCTTCCATAAAGACATTATCAAAATGAGAGAAATAGAGTTCAGAATATAAATGGCAAATAAGATGAGTGGAATTAAAAAAAGGTAGAAAAGGAAATCCAGAAACTGTCTCAAGAAATCAATACAATTAATGACAAATTCACCAAGGATTGAGAGATAATTTGGAAGGATTTAAGGATATTGAAAGAGGATAGTAAGGAATTTCAAAACATAGTAGAGAAGCTCTGCAATAGAGTAGCACATGGAGAAGAAAGAATCAAAGAACTCAAAGACAAGACTTTCAAGCTAACATAATCATTCAAAAGGGGCAGAAAAGAAGAGAGCCAAAGCAGAGTAATCTCTTAGAGAGATATGAGAATACACAAAACATATAAATGTACAACCTGTAGGTATCCCTGAAGAGGAAGAAGTCCTAAAAGCATGTAAGCTTTACTTCAAGATATTATTGTGAAGAATTTTCCAAGCATTTGGAGGGACCTAGAAATACAGATACTAGATAGTTACAGAATTCCAGGATGACTCAATTCAAACAAAGAATGTCCTAGACACATTGTAATTAACTTGGTGAAAGTTGAAACAAACAAAAAAATTCTTCAAGCAGCCAAGAGCAACCATATTCTTACTTAAAAAGGGCAAAAGCATTAGAGTCCCATGGATTTTTCAGTGGAAATTTTACAAGCCAGAGACAATGGGTACCTATCTTGAATTTTTTAAGCAAAGCAACTTTCAACCCAGGATTCTGTATCCTACTAAGCTAAGTTTCATATTCGATGGAAAACTCAAATCTTTTATTGACAAGCAAACACTGAGGAAATTATAAGACCAACTCTACAGTAAGTTCTCAAGACTTGTACTATACATAGACTATCACAATGGGCCCACAAGCAAAATAAAGATACCAAGAAACTAAATGACATAGCCTAGCTTCCACAAAGGCCCAAGTGATAAAACTAGGTAGCAGAGGTCCAAAACAAGATGAACAGAACTCTATCATACGTATTAATTCTCTCAATAAATGTGAATGCCTTGAATTCCTGACTAAAGAGGTACAAACTGGATAACTGGGTAAAAAGGCACAAACAAGTATGTATTGTGTTTAGGAAACACATCTAACCGCCAAGGACAAAACAATACTCAGGGTGAAGGGTTGGAAAACAGTTTTTCTGGCAAATGTAATTTAAGAAAAAAAGCAGGACTTAAAATCCTACTTGTAAATATATTGGGCTTTAAAGCAATATCAGTAAAGAAAGACAAAGGTAGACACTATGTACTGGTCAAGGAAACAATACAAAAAAGACATTTCAAATCTCAATATCAAGGGACCAAACTTAAATGCTCCCAGGTATATAAATCAAACCCTATCTGGTCTGAACAATATGATATGCTGAAAAATCTTCATCCCCACACAAGTCATGGAAATAAGACAACCTTATGCTGAATGATAGCTGAGTCAAGGAAGAGATAAAGAAGGAAATCACTAGATTCCCTAAATAAAATGACGATGAAACCACAAGCTATCAAGACCTGCCGATATTGCAAAAGCTGTCCTAAAAAGAGGGAAATTTATTGCATTAAATGCGATAGATTCTAAATATCCACATCCCAAAAAACAGAAAGCGCATACATCAATGGCCTAATGAATCATCTCAAGGAAGAGTAATCCAATCCTTAACTAAAATAACCAAAATAAGACAAGAATTAAATGAAATTGAAAACAAAAGAACTATTTGAAAGATTAACAAAACAAAAGTTGGTTATTTAAAAAGACAAATAAAATCAATAAACCTGTGGTCAAATTAATGAGAAACATAAAAGTAAGATCTCTAATACTTTCAATCATAAAAAGGGAGCTAACAACAGATACTACAGAAATACAAAAGATTATCACTGATTGTGACAAAACACTCTATGCCAAAAATTTGAATATGAGAAGGAAATGAACCATATACCAAGGGTGGTGAATTCGAACCCAGCCCTGGCCAAACTACAACAGAAAATAGCTAGGCATTGTGGCAGGCACCTATAGTCACAGCTGCTCAGGAGGCTGAGGCAAGAGAATCACCTAAGCCCAAGAGCTGGAGGTTGCTATGAGCTTTGATGCCATGGCACTCTACTGAGGGCAACAAAGTGAGACTGTCTCAAAAAAAAAAAAAAAAAAAAAGGAAAATGGACCAATACCTGAAATCACACTACCTCCCTGAACTTAACCAGACAGAATTACAACTCTTGAACAGACCAATATAAAGAACCAAAACTGTAAGAATAATAAAAAAGCTTCCAACAAAAAAAAGTTCTAAACCACACACTTTTACACTAGAATTCTACCAAACCTTCAAAGAAGAGCTCATACCTACATTGCTGAACCTATTCCAAAACATTGAGAAGGAAAGAAGATTTTCCAACTCCTTCTACAAAGCAAATATCATCCTGATACCAAAACAAGGAACAGACCCAACAAAAAAGGAAACTATGGACCAAAAGCATCAATAAGTATCAATGCAAAAATACTCAATAAAATTCTAGCCAAAAGATTACAGCTACACATTAAGAAAATTATGCCTCACGAAATCAGGTGGGCTTTACTCCAGGCATGAAAGTTTGGTTCAACATACACAGATCTATAAACATAATTCGCCACATAAATAGAAACAAAAACAAAGACCATATGATCCTCTCAATTTGACAAAATTCAACATCCTTTTCTGATAAGAACAGGATTTTCTTAAGAATACTTAACATTAACATAGATGGGACATTTCTTAAGATTTTCTTAAGAACACATAAAATCAACATAGATGGGTCATTTCTTAAACTGATTGAAATCATCTATGATGCACCCACAGCCAACATCCTACTGAATGGAGTAACACTAAAAGCATTTCCACTTAAAACTGAAATCAGACAAAGATGCCGCCTATCACCACTACTACTCATCTTAGTGCTGGACGTCCTAGCCAATGCAATAAGGCAAGAAAAGGATATCCAGAAGGGGACAAAGGAGGTTAAACTTTTGCTCTTTCCTGATGATAAGATCATATACTTAGAAAAACCCAGGTACTCAACCACGAGACTCTTGGAGGTAATCAAGAAATACAGTTACATCTTGGGATATAAAAATCAACATCCACAAATCAGCAGCCTTAATATATGCTAACAATAGTCAAGATGAGAATCAAATCGAAGACACAATTACCATCACAGTAGCTTCAGAGAAAATGAAATACCTTGGAATATACCTAACAAAGGATGTGAAGGGTCTCTATAGAGAAAAAAAATGAAACTCCAAGAAAAGAAACAGCAGAAGACATTAACAAAAGAACATACTATGCTCATGGATGGAAGAATCAACATTGCTAAAATCTATAGAACCAAAGTGATCTACAGATTTAATGCAATTGCCATTAAGATACCAATGTCATACTGTGAAGAACTTGAAAAAAATAGGTTTTTGTTTCACATAGAACCAGAAAAAAAACAACTTGAATAGGCAACACAATTCTAAGAAATGAAAACAAATCGGGCATCATCATGTTACCAGACTTCCACCTATAATACAAGTCTATAGTGATAAAAACAGCATGCTACTGGCGTGAAAATAGAGATGTTGATCTATGGACTAAAATAGAAACCCTAGAGATAAAACATATACTGGGGAAAAGAAACCTTATTTAATAAATGGCACTAGAGAACTGGTTAGCCACATGTAAAAGACTTAAACTGGATCCGCACCACTCAACATTTATAAAAATTGACTCACACTGGATAAAATATTTATTTATTTATTTTGTCATTAGAAAACAACTTTTATTGAGATCCCACTAGCTGTGCAATCTGTTCCTGACATTAAGCTCCTTCTTCTTTAGCAATTCGGTCTTTCTTAAGTGGTCCCGTGAATGCTTTCTTCTCCTCCATAGTCTGGAAGCAGCCATGGCCAAACTTGGAGGTGGTGTTGATGAACTTAAGGTCAATCTTCTCCAGAGCCCACCATTTCATCTGTACCAACAAGGACTTGCGGAGGGTGAGCACTCGCTTCTTGGTGCCCACTACACAGCCTTTCAGCATGACAAAATCATTTGTCACTTCACCATAGTGTACAAAACCACCCAGAGGAGTAATGCTCTTGTCAGACAGGTCATAATCAGTAGAGGCATTGTTCTTGATCAGTTTGCCATCCTTGATAAGGTAGCCTTGAGCAATCTTATAAATTTTTTTATTGATTTTCCATGCATGCATGCATGGGTAGCCTTTCTGCCCAGCCCATGCCACGGAGAAAGCCACATGGGCAGGATGCCATGCCCCAATACAGGCAACCTTATGCAGTCCTCGGTGGCTCTGTGTGGCAGCTTCTTGGTATGCCAACGACTGGTCACCCCTTTGTAGCCTTTGCCCTTGGTCACCCTGATAACATCAATCATCTCATCCTGCCCAAACACTTGGTTCACAGGGATCTGCTGCTCCAGTCTCTCCTGGGCCCAGTCTAGCTTCTCAGCCATGGTGCCTCCATTCACCTGGATCTCCATCAGATGGGCTTTCTTCTGGCATAGAGGAAGGAGGCACATCTGGGTGTGGGCAATGATGCGGATGACTTGGCAGTACTTCTTCATGCTGGCGAAATCCTTCTCCAGCTGTTTCTTGCCATCCTCATCCTGCCATTTCTTGCAGTATTTGGTAAAGGCCGTCTTCTTAGATTTACACCAGTTCTTACAGAAGCGCCTTTTGCACTCATTGCTGATATGCTCAGCAAAGATGGTCTTGAAAGTCCAGAGGCCTCGAGGAGTTTCCACGTAGCCTACAATGCCTATGACCACCATAAGTGGTGTCTCCACAATGGTCACAGCCTCAACAACTTCCTTCTTGTTCACCTTGGATCCTGGCCTATCGACTATCCACATGATGTGGGTCATGCCAGCCTTGTATCCCAGGAAGGCTGTGAGGTGGACAGGCTTAGATGGATCATCCTTGGGGAAGCTCTTCACCTTTCCACGATGCCTCCTGCTGCGCTTCCGAGGCAAGAAGCTCAGAGACCCATGTCTGGGAGCTGAGAACTTCCTGTGAGACATTGCATCCTCAAATCCCGCTGGTAGAGCTGGATAAAATATTTAAATCTAAGACACAAAATGACAAAAACTCTAGAAGAAAGCTTGGGTGAAAACTCTGTATGATAAAGCCTGGGGAAAGATTTTTTGAAGAAGACACCATTTGCAATTGCAGCAATATCAAAAATAAATAAATGCAACTCATTCCAGCTAAAAATCTTGTGCTCAGGTAAGGACACAACAAACAAAGCAAATAGACAACCTTCAGAATAGGAGAAGATATTTGCATGTTATAAATGTGACAGAGGGCTTATAAATAGAATTTGTAGAGAACTCAAGAAAATCAACAAGAAAAGAACAAATAACCCAATTTATCATTAGGCAAGAGAAATAAACAGAAGCTTCTTTTCAGAAGACAAACAAATGGCCAACAAACACATGAAAAAGATGCTCATCATCTGTATGCATTAGATAAACGCAAGTCACAATTACTTTGAAATATTACCTACCTCCTGTTAGAATAGCCCACACCACAAAGTCCCTAAATGGCATACTGTTGAGAGTACAAAGAGAAGGAAACACTTAAACATTGTTGGTGGAGTTGCAAACTAATACAGCCTTTTTGGAAGGAAGCATGGAGAATCCTCAAAGAGTTAAAAGTAGTCTTCCCCCTCCCATTTGATCCTATAATCCCATTACTAGATATCTACCAAGAAGAAAAACATTTTACCATAAGGACATTTACATTGAATGTTTATAGCAGCTCAATACACAATTGCAAAGATGTGGAAACAACCCAAGTGACCATCAACTCATTTTTTGGGTTAACAAACTGTGGTATACATACACCATGAAATACTATTCAGCCGTAAAAAGATGGAGACTTTACATCTTTTGGGTTTACATGGATGGAGTTGAAGAACATTATTCTTAGTAAAGTATCTCAGGAATGGAAAAACAAGCATCTCATGTACTCAATACTAATTTGAAACTAGTAGATGAACAACTACAGTCCCACAAAAGAGGAAAAACAGAATTAAATTCAAGAAGAGGGGAAGAGGAAAGGATGAGGCTCAGTAAGCTCCCACCTAATGGGTATAATGTAGAGGCATATGGCACAACATATGGGAGAAAGACTCATATACAACTTAGACTTTTCCTAGCAAACACAAATAATGTAAACTAATTATAAGTACCCTTATATTAATCCAAAATTTAAAATATATAAATAAGTAAATAAAAATACTACCTAGAGGAAAAAAAGTGACATAAGGCATTTGTCACTTATTAAAGGTAATGGTTTTCTCTGAAATTTCCATGATGGTGATTTGAAATTTTATTTATTTAAAACACATATTTATAAAAAAAAAAAAAAAAAGGAGAAGAATTTAGTGTATGAAAAAAATATCTGCACTCCCATATTTACGGCAGCACTATTTACAATAGCCAAGATTTGGAATCAGTCTAGGTGTCTATCAACAGATCACTAAAGAAATGATAGTATGTGCATGGGTCATTATAAAAGTTGTGAGATACGCAAAAATTAATAAATGTAAAATCCACACAGGCAGAAACAAATGAAGCCCTCTTAGCAACACCAATAAGCCTAGCGAGTTGTAACTTGCATGGATGAATCAGAAAGGACACTGTCAACTATGTTTCCTTGAAGTGAAATAGTGAACCATAACCCAGTCTGTCTCCCAACTTTTATAGTGACCCAAGTATACACAATGTAATACTACATAGCCACAAAAATGAGTGAAATCCTGCTATTTGCCATGATATGTATAGACCTGGAGAACCTTATGTTAAGTGAAATAAGCCAAGCACAGAAAGACAAAAGTCATATGTGCTCATCATATATGGTAGGCAATTTCTAAAAACAACTGATCTCATGCAGACAGAGGGCAGAATGATGGTTACTAGAGGCTGGGAATGGTAGCAGGTGAGGGAATAAAGTGGAGATGGGTAATGGGCACAAAAATACAATCAGTTAAATAGAATGAACAATATTTGATAAGATAACAAAATGACAATAATCAACAATAAGGAGGGTATACTTTAAAATAGCTATAAGAGTGAAATTACAATATTCTTAACACAAAGAAATAATGAATGCCTGAAGTGATGGACGTCCCAATTACCCTAATGTGATTAATTCACTTTGTAAGCCTATATCAAAAAATCACATGTGCCCTATAAGGTGATTACACTATTATGTGCCCATAATAATTTCTGAAAAGTTAAAAAGTAAATAAATAAAGTAAGGATTCAAAAAACTAATGGGATAGGATATTGTGTGGTAGAAAATAGTTGCAAATCATATATCTAAACCAGAAGTAGTATCCAGAACATATAAGGAACTCTTAAAAAATCAACTTCAAAAACCAAACAGATTAAAAATGATTAAAAGTCACAAAGAAGTAGATGTGCTGATGACAAATAAGCACATGAAAAGATATTCAGCATCAGGACCTGTTAAGAAATGCTATTTAAAACCACAAGGAGGTGTCACTCCGTACTTATCACAATGGTTAATACATACACACAAAATAGTCATTTCACCAAATATTGGCAATGACGTAGAGAAATTGGATCATTCATACACTGCTAGCAGAAATATAAAATGGTACAGCTACTCTTTCTTTTTTTTGATCAAGAATTTTTATGCCATTGAACAAAAGAGAAATCCACTTCTTCTTTAGAGTAGTTCTACAAACTCAATTTTTCCATAAAATAAATCACTATCCATCAGACTCAAGAAAAAAAGGAATGCAGAGGTTTAGGAATGCTGTACTTGCTTCTCTTCAACTTTATTAGCAGAATCAGAACTGTTCTCACAACAGTCCTAACAATTATGTTGCCTTCCAGTTGTTCTCAACCTTCCTAATACCACGCCTTTTTTTTTTAACTTATAATCTATTTATTTATGTATTTATTATAATTTTATTGAATCATAATTGTGTACATTGGTGCAATCATAGGGCACAAT
>CAUYON010205688.1:0-13663 GCA_963573935.1 Arctocebus calabarensis | reverse complement strand
AGACAGAACCTCAAGCTGTTGCCCTGGAGAGAGTGCTGTGGCATCACAGCTCACAGCAACCTCCAATTCCTGGGCTCAAGCGAGTCTCCTGCCTCCACTTCCCAAGTAGCTGGGACTACAGGCGCCTGACACAACACCCGGCCATTTTTTGGATGCAGCTGTCATTGTTGTTTGGCAGGCCCAGGCTGGATTCAAACCCATCAGCTCAGGTGTACGTGGCTGGCACCTTAGCCCTTTGAGCCACAGGCACCAACCCCCCCCCCTGAATATTTTTAATAGGCTTGTCAAAGATCAACTGGCGATAAGTAGCAGGGTTTATCTCTTGGTTCTCTACTCTGTTCCATAAATCTACAGCTCTGTTTTTGTGCTGGTACCATGCTGTTTTGATCCCTATAGATTTATAGTATAGCCTGCAGTCTGGTAATGTGATACCTCCTGATTTGTTCTTATTTCTGAGTAATGTATTTGCTATTTGAGGTTTTTTCTGAGTCCATATAAAACAAAATACTATTTTTTCAAGTTCTTTAAAGTATGACAGTGGAGCTTTGATAGGGATTGCATTAAAATTGTATATTGCTTGGGGTAGTATGGACATTTTAACAATGTTGATTCTTCCCGGCCATGAGCATGGTATGTTTTTCCATTTGTTAACATCTTCAGCTATTTCTTTTTTCAGAATTTCATAGTTCTCCTTATAGAGATGGTCAGCGGCTATTAACAACCCTCAGTCATCATAGCGCACTGCAGCCTACAGCACGTGGGCTCAAGCTCTCCTGCCACCTCAGGCTCCTGAGTCTGAAACTAGGGGTGCCACTGAGCCCAGCTTTTTCTTCTTCTTTTTGTTTGTTAAGATAATGGGTCCCAAAGCATTTTGTATATTAATGTACTGCACCTATTTGGTAAGTAGAGATAAAAGCCAAAAGATCTACCAATTGCAACTTCAGTTCTATTCCATGAAGCTTTCGGTAAAAAGACCAGTTTGTTTTGTTTTTAATTTTATTGAAACATGAAATTTCATTACTTGATCTGTAGATCTACAAGAGCATAATCAAGCAGAATAAAATGTGATTATCAAGACAGCAGTGTTTTATATGTATACATAAAGCATACATATTGTCTTAAATAAAAGTCACATTTAGCTTGATCCTGGTTTTAAAACAATTGCTTTCATACTAAGAGATCGTATATGAGCTGGGTGCATTCATCCTAGCACTCTGGGAGGCCGAGGTAGGAGGATCTCTTGAGCTCAAGACACACACCCCACCCCTCCCCACCCCCCGAGTAAGATTGAGACCCCATCTCTGCTAAAAATAGAAAAACTAGCCTGGTGTTATGGTGAGCACCTGTAGTCAATGCTGTTTAGAAGGCTGAAGCAGGAGGATCTCTCTCTCTCTCTTTTTTTAATATTTATTTTTATTTTATTATTTATTTATTTTTGTGTTGTTGTTGCAGTTTGGCCAGGGCTGGGTTTGAACTCACCACCCCTGGTATATGGGGCCAGCACCCTACTCACTGAGCCACAGGCACCACCCACTTTTTTTTTTTTTTTTTGAGACAAAGTCTCACTTTGTCATCATAGGCAGAATGCTGTGGCGGCATTCTTGGGCTCAAGTGATTCCCTTGTCTCAGCCTCCCAAGTATCAGGGACTACAGGCCCCGCCACAGGCTCCTGGCTATTTTTAGAGATGAGGTCTCCATCTTGTTCAGGCTGATCTCTAACTAGTGAGCTCAGGCAGTCCATCTGCCTTGGCCTCCCAGAGTACTACGATTACAGGTCTGAGCCACCATGCCCAGCAAAAGGATCTCTTGAGCCCAGGAGTTTGAGGTTGCTGTGAGCTGGGCTGACATCCAGGCTCTTTACCCAGGGTGACAGAATGAAACTATCTCAAAAAAAAAATTATATGGTACATCTTTTGGAGAGCTAATAATTTGGTGGAATGTTGCAGAAGAAAAACAAGCAAATGGGGGAGTGGCACACAATTCTGTAGTACAGGGCTTTTCAACCTTGCGAAGAAAAGAAAGAAGCACAAATCAAACATCATTTCAAAGTCTAAGCTACCACCTAGTTAAAGGATATACAGTTACTCTTACTCCTGAAAATAGAAAACAGTTTAATTAAAACCTCTATTAATTTATTTGGAATAACTGGAAAAAGCAATTATTCATAACAGAAAGACTTTATAGAAAGTTGTGTGGTTTTTTGTTTGTTTGTTTTGAGAGAAGAGTCACTTTGTTGCTCCAGGTTAGCGTGTTCTGGCATCATAGCTCACAGCAACCTGCTTGTACCCCAGCACGTACTTAGCAATTTTCATAACAAGTTGGAGGCTTGAATTGATCTCCTTTAGTGACTTAGTCAGCTTGTACCCCACTTTGCAGGACAAGAAGATAATTTGAGCCTAGGAGTTTGAAGTTGCTGTGAGCTATGACACCATTGCACTCTATCCAGGGTGACAGAATAAGACTCTGCCAAAAAAAAAAAAAAACAGAAAGAAAAAAAAGAAAGGAAGATAACTGTTAGTGAGGTGTGGAGAAATTAGAACCCTCATACACTGCTGGCAGGAATATAAAATGTTCCTGTTACTTTGGAAAACAGGCTTCCCAATCCTCTTACTACTGTCCATGCATGCTTCCCTTTCTGTGTACAGTGCCTTTCAGCTTATAACTTAATTAGTAGTAAACACAACTTTATTCTTTGGGGGATAAAATAATTGATTCACAGAGAAACCCACACGTGTGTTTAGGAGCCATTTGTGAGGACAGTGAATAAGAACAATGGTACTACTGGACTTGGTGGGGGCAGTGATACTATGTAATGTAAAGGGAAGTACAGACAGGCAAAGAATAAATTGGTGGTTAGGGAGAGATCACGAGCTCACTTTCCAACCTGTTAAGTCTTCTGGGACTGTGGAAGTAAAAGCCATTTAGGAGCTTGATGCTCACTAGGGATGCTAGGGGTTGAGGTGCACCTGTGCTGATGGATGACATGGTGTTAAGTATGAAGAGATGATCTGGGACACAACTGGAAAACACACACATAGTGTATAACCCAGGAGAAATGAACAAAGGATTAATTTGGCAAGTAAGAAGAAAACAAAGAGAGATAAAAGCCAAAGAAGAGTGAAACTTCATGGTATGTGCCACATGCTGTAGGATAAAGGTTCAACAGAGCCCACTGACTTTGGAAAGTAGGTGAACATTAGGTATGTCAGCAAGAACATTTTAGGAGAAAAATGAGGATGTAGGAGTGGGTTGAGGAATATTGAGAAATGGAGACATAGAATTTATGCATGTGGAGTTGACCATTCTTTAGGATATTTCCATTCCTTTTGCAGTTGAGGTGGAACAAATGAAAATAAAATACAAACTAAAAATGTGGGCATGTTTAGAAGCTGAGATAAGGAGAGGGAGATACTAACATATGTGGGAATAGAGGTCTGCAGAGTCCCTGGAAAAAGATGAGATCAACTGCCAAGTGGAACAGGTTTGTCTTGAAAAGGCTCAGGAACACATGCTGGTCCAAGACAGGAGGGGAGATAATTAGTAAAAGCAGGTACTCCTGGACTGGATGGGAGAGAAGTTAAGGTATTCATGCATCTCTTTTCTGTGGGATAGAGAACTGGGCTGTCTACTATGGGAAACGGGAAGGACGTGGGAATGGATGTTGAGAGAAAGCTGGAGGCCATCTTTTACAGGGAAGGCTTGGTGTGGCAGATTTGATGATAACCCAGGGTGGGCCATCCTCCTGACCTACTTTCGATCATGAAACAGCTGTTGAGAAGCAAGCACAAACATACACGTATGTATGTAATTTTCTTTTTTCTCTTTTCAGAAATGAGTAAAAGCTGGCAGAGTAGGAGAAGACATGAGAGAAGAATCCTACAGAACTCTTGGTTCAGGCTCCATGATTCTAATGAGAGGCAAGTATTGCCAAGGCTGGGATGCCAGCTTGTGCCTGGTGCTGTGGTGGCACTGTCCAGCATAGCACATCTCACACCCTCACGTGCATGTGGGTCCCTGGAGGCTCGTCAGAATGCACATTCTGAGTCTGCAGCTGAGATGGGCCCTGAGGAGAGCCTGCATTTCCAGTACGCTCGCAGGGTGTGATGCTGCTAACAGTTAGCCCACTTCACCGAGGACTGAGGCGATGTGGGCACACTCTTCTTTTATTCAGAGTGACTACAACTTCTGGTCAGAGCATTAGCCGTGAGGCTAGAAGTAGATGTTGTTGGAAACAACTGGAGAGCCCTTTCTGTACTTTGTAAGTTTTATATTTCAGCCAATCTTTGTGGAAACCTAATTTTATTAATTCAGCCTAAGTCTTGGAAAAAGGATATGCAGTCAGTCCTTAGATTAAAAATGAGATAGGTTCTGTAGGTTTATTCTTAAGTTGAATTATATGTAAGTTGGAACAGGCTATTATTTGTAATAGCTGAATGGAATTCATAAGTGCAAGTTGTATGTCAGATATGTAACTCAGAGACTTACTGTAGTAGCTTTTCTGAGAGTTGTCAGTAAGCCAGGTGTTTGTAATTTGGGGACTGCCTATATAGTCTTGCATCATATAGAGCAGTTATTTTCAACCAGTGTGTCATGACCATTTTTAAAGATTATTAATTATTTTTGAAAGATGTTCAAGGCCAGGTACAGTGGCTCACACCTGTAATCCTAGCACTCTGGAAGGTTGAGGCAGGTGGATTGTCCTGAGCTCACAGGTTTGAGACCAGTCTCAAAAGTGAGATCCCATCTCTAAAAATAGCTGGGCTTTTGTGACAGATACCTGTAGTCTCAGCTACTTGGGAGGCTGAGGCAAGAGTATCACTTGAGCTCAAGTATTTGAGGTTTTTGTTATCTATGATACCATAGCACTATACCAAGAGCAACAAAGTGAGACTGTGTCTTAAAAAAGTTCAAAGCACAGTAAGTATTTTGTTTTTTTGAGGACGGAGCCTCAAGCTGTTGCCCTGGGTAGAGTGCTGTGGCATCACAGCTTACAGCAACCTCAAACTCTTGGGCTTAAGCGATTCTCTTGCCTCAGCCTCCCAAGTAGGTGGGATGGTAGGTGCCAGCCACAAGGCCCAGCTATTTTTTTGCTGCAATTGTCATTGTTGTTTGGTAGGGCCGCGCTGTACGAACCCACCAGCTCTGGTGTATGTGGCTGGTACCCCAGCCACAAGGGCGACATAGTGAGACTCTGTCTCTTTTTTTTAGAGACAGAGTCTCACTATGTCGCTCTTGGTAGAGTGCAGTGGTGTCACAGCTCACAGCAACCTCAAACTCTTGGGCTCAAGCGATTCTCTTGCCTCAGCCTCCCCAATAGCTGGGACTACAGGCGCCCGCCACAATGCCCAGCTATTTCTTTTTTTTTTTCCTTTTTTTTTAGAAACAGAGTCTCACTTTGTCATCTTTGGTAGAGTGCTGTGACTTCACAGCAACCTCCAGCTCTTGGGCTTAGGTGATTCTCTTGCCTCAGCCTCTCCAGTAGCTGGGACTACAGGAACCCACCACAACGCCCGGCTATTTTTATTGTTGTTATTGCAGTTTGGCCGGGGCCGGGTTCAAACCTGCCACCCTTGGTATATGGGGCCAGTGCCCTACTCGCTGAACCACAGGCACCTCCCGCCCAGCTGTTTTTTGTTGTAGTTGTCATTGTTTGGCAGAGCCCAGGCCGGGTTCAAATCCACCAGCCTTGGTGTATGTGGCCGGCGCCTTAGCCACTGGGCTACAGGTGCTGATATAACTTTTTTTTTTTAATCAACATAATTTTAGTGTGCCATGGAAGTTTAACCATAGGCTCAAGTGTACTATGAGATAAACAGGTTGAGAAATACTGGCTTCTGGGGATATGTTGTGAGAAATGCGTTGTTGGACACATTGTTGTGCAAACATCATAGAGTACACATACCACATCTAGATGGAGTAGCCTGCTACTCACCTGGGCTGTATAGCATAGCCCACTGCTCCCAGGCCATAAACCTGCACAGCATGTCAACTGTACTGAATACTCTAAGCAGTTGGAACACAGTAGTGAGTATTATATATCAAAGTATGTCAAAAGGTAAAAAAGGTACAATAAAAATATGGTATAAAAAATTAAAAAATGGCATTCTTGTATGGGGTACTTACCAAAAATGGAAGTTCCAGGGCGAGAAGTTGCTCTGGGTGAGTCATTGAGTGATAAGTGATATAAAGGCCTAGGACAGTATATACTACTGTAGAATTTATAAACACTGGCCACTTAGACTGCACAAAATTTATTCAAAAAATAAAGTAATTATGATATAGTGTCACTAGGCAATAAGAATTTTTCAGCTCCTTTATAATTTTAAGGGATTACTGTCATATATACTGTCCATCATTGACTAAAATGTTGTGTGGCACATGACTGTATAAATATGTATATTTATGTTATAAATGTGTATGTAACAAACTACTCAAAAATGTATAAAGAATAAAGCCAAGTGTCACCAATGCAGTGGCTCATGCTTACAATCTTAGCTGTCCTGGAGGCAGGAGCATGGCTTGAATTCTGGAGTTTGAGGTTGCAGTGAGCTTTGATGACATCACTGCACTGTAGCCTGAACAACAGAATGAGTCCTCATCTCTAAGAATAAAATAAAAATAAAATGGACAGTGTTCTAGTTATAGGGCCAGAAGATGCTCTTTTGGAACAAATTGACCCAAAGTAGTAATAAAAATCATTTAGAGGCTATGGAAAAGGACAAGGGCTTTAGAGTCAGGAGACCTGTGTTGACACCCTGCTTTGCTGTGCGAAATTGGGGAAGTTATTTAATCACTCCGTATCATGGGAATTCTTGTACAAAACAGAGCTAATAAAACCTTTCATGAGGTAATGTAAGTAAAAGTCTTTAACCACCTGATTTTGAGTAGGCCTCATTATATTGTGGGTCTCCCTAGATCAGATTCCTAAACCTGACCCATATTGTAAAAAGATCAAGATAGCACCTGTTAGGCTCGGCGCCTGTGGCTCAACGCGATAAGGTGCCAGCCACGTGCACCTGAGCTGGCGGGTTCGAATCCAGCCTGGGCCTGCCAAACAACAATGACGGCTGCAACCAAAAAAAAAAAATTGGCCAGGCGTTGTTGCCGGTGCCTATAGTCCCAGCTTCTTGGGAGGTGGAGGCAAGAGACTCGCTTGAGCCCAGGAATTGGAGGTTGCTGTGAGCTGTGATGTCACCGCACCTTATCCAGAGGCTCTGTCTCAAAAAAAAAAAAAAAAGACTCGGTACCTGTGGCTCAACGAGCTAAGGCGCCAGCCACGTACACCTGGGCTGGCGGGTTCAAATCCAGCCCGGGCCCTCCAAACAGCAATGACGGGACAAAAAATGGCTGGGCGTTGTGGCGGGCACCTGTAGTCCCAGCTACTGTAGTCCAGGCAGAGGCAGGAGGCTCTCTTGAGCCCAGGAATTGGAGGTTGCTGTGAGCTGCAATGCCATGGCACTCTATCCAAGGTGACAGCTTGAGGCTCTGTCTCAAAAAAAAAAGGGGGGGGTGGCACCTGTGGCTCAGCGAGTAGTGTGCTGGCCCCATGTCCCAAGGGTTCAAACCCAGCTCCAGCCCAACTGCAAATAAATAAATTAATTAAATAAATAAATAAAAAAAAGAGAGCGCCTGATAGATACTACTGGGTTTTTTTGTTTTTTTTGTTTTTTCTTGAGACAAGAGTCTTACTTTGTTGCCCTTGGTAGAGTACCATGGCATCACAGCTCATAGCAACCTCAAACTCTTGGGCCCCAAGCCTTCCCACAAGAGCACATTGTATGGTAAAGTGTGATCTGTGGAAGAAGAGAGTCTAGGCTGGGCTTTGGCAGAGTAGAGTGGAAACCTGCTGGACAGCCACCTTCTGCACTCCATGGAGAAGGAATGACGCAGCAATCCCTGGGCTGGAAACACATTTGTCATGGTACATAATCCTTCCTCTTCCTGCTGATCACAGATGAACTGCCTAATGAAACCCTGGGCCATAAAAAGGAGAATAAATAATTTTCTCTAAAACTGTATAACATTAGTATTTCTAGAAGAAAGAGAATGTTCTTTCTTTCCTTTAACCTACTTGGGCAGTTTGTGTTCCTTTTGGTGTATGTGGAGGATATTCTTTATTTTATTTTATTTTATTTTGTTGATAAAGAGTCTCAAGCTGTCACCCTGGGTATAGTGTCAACCTCCAACTCTTAGGTTCAAGCGATCCTCCTGCCTCAGTTTTTTGTTTTTAGTAGAGACAGGGGGTCTCGCTGTAGCTCAGGCTGGTATCGAACTCATGCGCTCAAGTGATCCACATACCTCGGCCTTCCAGAGTGCTAAGATTGTAGGCATGAGCCACCTTACCCAGCCAGTATTCTTGATTTTAAAGTGAATTTTATTTGGATTCTAAAATAAGGTCTCACTTACTCATCATATCCTTCATCCTGTAATTGCCATAAAAGTTGCTTGTGACTTCACACTTTGAATATGTTAACCATGGTTCTATCCCAGTGTTACTGAGCAAATAATCTCTGTTCCCTGAACCCCAGTTTCTTGATCTGTAAATTTAAACTCCTTACTACCAAGTCCAACAAAGAAATCCACTTAGCCTTAAAACTGCTCTTAAGCTGACAAATGAGCACAGCTGGTAGTATTCTCATTGACAAAGATATCTGTTCTCTTTTTTATCTGAAAAATTCCAAAAAACCTCACAGAATGCTAGAATGAGGAGGTAAGAGGGAATTATTGTGACATGCATTCCCTTTATGAAAAAAGAAAAACAAAGAACCAGAAACTAAAACCTTGCCCTTATTTTGCTGTATTTGTAATAGGGGGCTCAGTGCTCCCCTAGGACTCAGAAAGGTCAGGAGTGAAGGCTACATAACTACCTATATGAAGCCTCTAAGTCAGAAAATGACTAGGAGTCCGTGTCCTGAGCTGCATGTTACCACCACTGTATGTCAACAGGTACAACCCAGGAGCACTACAGAGCACTCGGGATTCCAGTCCTGGAGATGATGCGTCCCCATCAACCTCCTCTAGCACGGCTGGGAGTTCTTCCGTGCCAGGTAAGGCAATCTGCTAGGTAGGACTCCTCTGGGCCTGCCCCTGAGAAATAGATGAAAACTAATCTTGCCTTTTCATCTGGCTACTCTTCTTCAGCCAGAGCTCAGATATTTATCTGTGTGTCTCTTCGCTTGAATGTGTATTACCAGCCCATTGCTGGCTTGGAAGGAATTCTAGAAGCAAACTGAAATACTCAGTGAAGGAGCTGGGTACATCAGGAGCTGTGGTCCTGAGGCAAATGGTCTCCCCCCAGGATTGAACTGAGTCCAGGATAGTGCCTGACAGTGGCAGCCCATCCCTTGGCCTACCGAGGACAGGCAACTGTGAGGGGTGGCAGACAGGCCACTGGGTTCCTTAGTAGGTGGTCAGCTCACAATGTTTTAAGTTAGTGAATTTAGTTTTTTTGACTGAAGACCTACCAGGGTATTACTTCGACCCTGAAAAGAAACGCTACTTCCGCTTGCTCCCTGGACATAACAACTGCAACCCCCTCACAAGGGAGAGCATCCTGCAGAAGGAAATGGAGAAAAAAAGACTGCAGCTGCTTGAGGAAGAGGACAATCAGAAAAAGGTGGGTTCCACCCTCTCCCCTCCACTCCTGCCAGCACCCATCCATCCGGTGCTAAAAGAGATGTCTGTTAGATGCCCCTGTGACAGTTTGGGCACTTTGGGGCATGTGACCCCAGATAGTCCCTAAGAAGAAAATGATGTTAAGAATAAGAGCAAGCAAGAAATTCTTTCCTCCTACCTCTCATTTTTTTGTTTGCTAAGTATCACCAGCAGTTCTGATATTTTGTTATGCCCTGAGAGAATCTTGGGAAGAAGTGAGATATTATTTCATAACTTTATTTTAGGTGGAAAACCAGGATGGAAAATTTGGAACGCCATTTTGAAGACAGGCTTAGATGGGGGTATTTTGTAGGTCAAAATAGGACAGGAAATCTTGGCCCACAGGAATAGGGAGTCAGGTGGAGACCTGAGTTTCTAGTCCCACTGCCATGCTCACTAGCTTGGTGGCTTCATCTCCCCAGGTGTGAATGGAGGGGGAGATAGCATACAGTTGCTGAGCAGACTTTCCAACTCACATATTCTTTCTTGTGCTGGGCTTTTCCTCTTGCCAAAGAGAGGAGGCTTACAAAAGATACCATCAGATTTTCTGCCAATTTCGTACCTGTTGCCTTTATTACATCCTATGTAACTAAAAACATTCTCTATTATCCTTTAACAGATAAGTTTTGTGTTTTAACTTAGAAAATAGCCAGATTGGGATTTAATGCATCTTCCGTGCTACGAAAAAGCCAGCTGGGTTTTCTCAATGTCACCAATTATTGCCGGTAAGACAATGCCTCATTGTTAATGTTTTTCTCATGAATGTTCTTTTCCTGTTTCTTACTTTCATGGTCTGAGAATCCAATCTGGATAGACCATGTGGCTACCTTGCAAGAGTTTTAACAGTTGGGGGACTGCAGTTCACAGCCTGCTGTCTGCCGCTTCAGCCAGCCCTGAGGCACTCATTGTCTCTATCCCAAGGAGACTCTTGCAGGAGGCTAGGAAGAAAGGATGGGGATTTAGGCAGAAATTACTCAAGTTGTTTACTCTCTGTTACTCATAAATCATGTTTTTTTGCAGATTTTGGCCAGGGTTGGGTTTGATCCTGCCATGTCTGGCATATTGGGCCGGCACCCTACTCCTTTGAGCCACAGACGCTGCCCCTCATAAATCATTTTTACTAGAAGGTTCTACATCTTCATTCCTTTGAGATTTCTGCCTCCTCTTCTTCCATCTAATGAGTTGTCACCAAAAATGGATGTGTGTGGGCTCAGCGCCTGTAGCTCAGAGGCTAGGGTGACAGCCATGTACACCAGAGCTAGCGGGTTTGAATCTGGCCTGGGCCTGCCAAACAACAATGACAACTACAACCAAAAAATAGCTGGGCATTGTGGCGGGCGCCGGTAGTCCCAGCTACTTGGGAGGCTGAGGCAAGAAATGGCTTAAGCCCAAGAGTTTGAGGTTGCTGTGAGCTATGACACCACGACACTCTTCCAGGGCAACAGCTTGAGACTTTGTCTCAAAAAAAAAAAGGATGTGTATATTAAGCTTAATCAGAATACTGGGGATGGCTGACACAGTTCTAACTAAAATCCTCTAAGAGAAGTAGATACTTCTCTTTTCCTGAAGAAGAGATTGTGGCTCAGAGTGGAATGATTTGCTAAAGGTCAAGCTAGAAGGGTGGGAACTATCTATCTGACTCTAACATCTGAGCTTCTAACCCTGGCTGTACATGGTTGGGTAAAGAAATGTGCATTCAAAGTGCTTCCTGGGGACACAGCACTCTTCATCTTGGGGTACTGCCCCTTCAGGGAAATCTAGCCATGCAGGGAGGTTATCAGGCAGGTGCTAAGAGAGAGAGTTAGAGGCCTAGTTAGATCTATTTTTCACCCTAGAAATAGGCTTCATTGTTTATAGGGAAGTGCTGTGGGAAAGAGAAGGGATAGTATGGTGCAGGGGTCCTCAGACTACAGCCCACGGGTCACATGCGTTGGTGTGAATTGTATTTGTTCCCGTTTTGTTTTTTACTTCAAAATAAGATATGTGCAGTGTGCATAGAAATTTGTTCATAGTTGTTTGTTTTTTTTTAAACAGTGAACTGGCCCCCTGTTTAAATAGTTTGAGGATGCCTGGTATAGTAGGTGGCACATCCCTAGGTATATCACAGAAGCAGCATCTGTGCTAGGTAATGTAGAAACAGACTTCTGTAGTTGCAGCTCTCTCTGATTCTGTGAATGGCCACCCAGTTCTTTGTTTTCTCTTTCCTCTGCATTCTGTAGGAAAACTCAACTTTCAGAATACCTGGAGTTTTACCCAAGTGCATTGCTAAGGAGTAACATGAAGAAGGCCAACTAGGAGAAGTGGTCTTTAGTGGGTGGGGAAGGCGAGAACCCCCTGAATCTTCAGGGATGTCCGTTATGGCATCCATGCTCCCCCCCATTCCCTCTGCAGTTTAGCCCACGAGCTGCGTGTGAGCTGCATGCAGAGAAAGAAGGTCCACATTCACAGCTCAGATCCCTCTGCTTTGGCAAGTGACCGATTTAACCTCATACTGGTGAGTTGGGGGGAAACATCTGTGGCTGCCTGAATGTTTTGTGGCTTGAAGTTGGTGGTTATCAAGCCTAGCTGTGCAGGCGCCAGTTGCTGTAAAAGTGGTGGTGTCTTTGCCTTACCATCCTAACCTACTTCCCAGCTACTCATTGATAGGAACTGACCTGGCAGGGCAGGTTGTACTACGAACTTCAGCTCTGTCATTTGACATTAGAGTCTGTGCCCAGCCACACCTAAGAACCATTACAAAGTAACTTCTCTTTGGCTGTGTTGTATATGCAGGTAGAAAGGTACACAGTAGCCCAGGGGCTTCTAATCCTTCCTAAACTGGGGCAGGATTTGATATTAAACCTGAAGCTCCAACGTGCATCAGTGGCAGGGGCCTGTAGGCCTGTGTCCCTGGGCCTGCACGTCGGCACACCTCCACCACATCATTTGCAGGGAGTAGAAAGTTTTCTCTGCTTTTAGTTAAGACCTGAGCTGAAAGCTGAGGCCGGACAAGTATTGGGAGAGAGGTAGAGGGTCCACTGCAAACAAAAGGAGCCTCACCTCTCTATGGGCCTTGTGAAGAGGCGCTCTCCCCGTCCTCTTGGTGGCCAAGGAGAGTGAGAGGAGGACACAAAGGCAAAAAAAGCCTGGGTCCAGTATCCTGCTGGCAGGAGCAGAGGCTAATGCTACCAACTGACCCTGGGACTTTACTCTCCATGTGTCTGGGGTACAGTTGTACCTGAATCAGGAGAATATTTTCTTGTAGTTTCTCTTCCAGATCCCCTTCCCTGGGGTAGAGCAGGTGGGGCCGGTGGAGGTCAGTATGTGTGGAGTCTGGTGTGTACTTGCTGTGTATTAGAACCCAAGCCCCTCGATCCATACTTGTCTCTCCTTACACAAGCTGTGTGTGTGTGGCGCTTGGTAGATCTTCCCTGTTGCCCAACGTTACAGGTAACAGTGGCTGGTTGGTGTGACCAGAGAGCCAGGAAAGGCAGTTTGCCACCCACAGAGAAATTTTTTAGATCTGACTCTAGTCACCAGTATTGATTGTTCCAGGAACATGACTGTTCTTTCTGAGTAAACTTGCAAAGTTGGATCTAAACCCATGTGTCTGTGTATCTTCATTAATATATACAAAGCACATAGAGCTTTTGCTTTGAAATAATTATTAATTATATCATGTTTTAAAATTAGAAAAGATAACCTTTTTTTTTTTGAGACAGAGCCTCAAGCTGTCACCCTGGATAGAGTGCTGTGGCACCACAGCTCACAGCAATCTCCAATTCCTGGGCTCAAGCAAGTCTCCTGCCTCTGCCTCCCAAGTAGCTGGGACTACAGGCGCCCACCACAACGCCCAGCCATTTTTTGGTTGCAGCTGTCATTGTTGTTTGGCGGGCCTGGGCTGGATTTGAACCTGCCAGCTCAGGTGTACGTGGCTGGCACCTTAGCCCGTTGAGCCACAGGCACTGAATCGGATGTGAGTTATTTTTAAGATTATCTTTTCTTGGCTCGGCGCCTGTGGCTCAACGGG
>CAUYON010205687.1:0-18407 GCA_963573935.1 Arctocebus calabarensis | reverse complement strand
AAAGGCCATGAAGGCTATGTTAAATAGTTCAATGAAAATATTTCAGATTGTATATAAAGTCAGCACATTGTGCCCCATGATTGCACCAATGTACACAATTATGATTTAATAAAAATTAAAAAAAAAAAAACTTGGAGACCCTTGTGGGGAAAGTAAAGGGAGTCCTTGGTGGAGAATTTGATGGGAATGGTTACATTGCCTGCTGGCTTTGCCTGATAGAGACTCCGGAAGATCCTAGACCTGCACATCTACTTTCTAGTCAGGAGAGGGCAGGAGAGGGCAGAAAATAAGCTCCCCAACCTTTTTGTCTTATCAGCAGTCCCCAGCATCCAGAGTACTATACTTGTGTGCATGATTATGTGTATACTTTTTCTTAAAAGTTTGTCTACCTTGTGAGGCTTAATTCCCCAAATTAAGGTTGTGAACTGATTTAATGTCAAGCTTAACTAACCTACTAATATGCTCTCTCAGCAAGGCATAACTAACTTTTAATGTATGAACTGAGCTATGCAAACTGAGCTTTGTAGAATCCTTGATAAGTCTGCTTTTCAGGGACACCCCACAGAGCTTGTGTTAGGGAAAACCAGGAGCAGCTCAGCTGCAGGAAGCCCTGTTCTTCCTCCTCTCTAACTTTGCCGAAGCTAAGAGAGACTGAGGAAGAACTTCATGGAGGACAGACCTCTAGATGTCCAGCTGGCTATTGGCCCACTGCCCGAGGACCTGGGCTGGGGCTGTCCAGGCGGGGCACTGCACAGATCTCCTGGGGCTGGGGCTGCAGGGTGCCCCCAAAGATGTACTCCAGCCTGAGCCCCGAGCTCCCTTCTGGCAGTTGGAACCGAAAGTTCCTGAGGAGGGTGGCAAACATCAGGAAGAGCTCCATTCGAGCCAGCTGGTCCCCAGGGCACATCCGATGCCCTGGAAGCAGAAAGGTCAGAGGGTAGCAGCTATACATGTGTGTCCCTCCATCTCCCCAGCTGCCACCTGGAATCCAGCACTGTGCCTGGTACCTGCAGAGAATGGCAGGAAGGCCTCATTGACCACAAAGCTTCCATCCTTGTCCAGGAAGTGGCCAGGATTGAACTGTCGAGGGGTCTCCCAGCACTCGGGGTCATAGAGCACGGAGGCCAGGTTGGGCAAGACGATGGTGCCCTGCAGAGGAGAGCTAGTAGGGCTTAGGGACCCTCAGACAACCCAGTACCCAGCCTTGAGACTGGGCCAAAGCGGCTCAGAGAACACCCAATGTCCTTGTGGGAGTAGCTCACGGGGCCTTACGAAAGTCTGGGCAGGCCAGGCCTTCTCAGGGTGCCCTCTCAATAGGCTCAGTGAAGGCAATGAGCATTATGCCCTCCTGGCTAAAAGCCGCCCACTTTTGTTCTGAAGATTCTCAGCGAGGTCTAGAGATACAGTCCCATTCCTCCCATAGAGGAAACCAGCAGCTGTGCTCATGCCTGGAAGGGACCAGGCATGGCCCAGGGCAGCAAACACTGGGACGGGGTGTATGTGTGTATCAGAGGGAGAGACAGAAAGAGAATCAATGGAATGGCAAACAGAAAAGAGAAAGGGCTGACTGATGGAAAGACAGAGAAAAGAAAAGCAGACAAAGCTCTACTCTTTAGGGTTGGGGAGAGGAAAACATGAACCATAACCCAACTCTAGTCCTCATCCCAATCCTAGCCCAACCCAAATTCTAACTCTCACCCTAACCCAACGCAAACTCTAACCCTCACCCCAACCCCAACCCAAATTCTAACCCTCACCCCAACCCCCACTCAAATTCTAACCCTCACCCTCATCCTAACTCCAACTCAAATTCTAACCCTGACCCTAACCCTACCCCTCACTCTATCTCAAAGAAGTGAGAAAAAGAAGCAGATGGATGAGCTGGGAGCAGGGTTACTTCTGCTCCTACCATGTGGGATGGCCAACAATGTTGTTGCTGCGGTGCTGTAGGCTGTAAGAGAGGGGTCTGATTCTAGCTATCTGGACCAATAGGGCACCCAGACTTGGTCACTGTAGCTGTAAGTAGAGGTATTGGGGAGGTGCATGTTCTTGCTGCTGCCTGTGTGAAGTATGTATTTCCCAACTTTAATCCTTGGGAGTTCCCCATTTTTTTCCCACCTGGGTTTAAGTAACCCTCTGCATTGCAACAGTTCGTAATAATCACTTTCAGAGAAAGAGGCTCCTAGCAAGATGTTCTTTTCACTCCAGAATTATTTGTCACTTTGGCAAATACTGTTTGGCATGATGTTCTGGCTTCCTTGCAAAGTGACTGACTGGTTTTAGCTCATGGGACAGGTTCAGAGCATAGCCTATCTAGCACACAAAAAGGGCAATCCTCCTCCTCCCCATATTGTAGAGCCATCTGCCAGCTGGGTGCCTTCTGGGGACTCTATGCCAGTTTCTTCCTAGTAGAGTTCACAAGCAAATAGTAAGTCAGAAGAGAGACAGGCTTAAATGCAACCATTGTATCAGGAAGCACTGCTGTTGTCACTATCACTCAGCTGATGAAATAGGAACAGTTTGGGAATAGCTGTAACACTTAATGATCTACTCTCAAAATTTGATTTCACTTTCAGCATTTATCTCTCACCCAAGTTATAAAGCTCATTATTGATTTCAGGTAATTAAGAGTCCCCTGGAGCTTTTATCTGGAGTCAAATTGGCAGGAAGGGGCTCTTAATAAGGAAATTTCTAATCACAAATGGCACAAAACAGAGCTGAACTCTGGTCCTCTCTTCTCAACTCAATCTGGCGCAGCTTCTAGAAAACCTGCCATACCAGCTGCAAGATGAACTGACGACATGGTCTTATCTTTCCATTCCCAGAGACACTTGACAAACCTATGAACTTTTTGGCCAATTCCTGCCAAGGACAGCTCTGCATCAGCCAGTCAGACAGACCAGCAAGCAATGCAAAACGCCTCTATGTAACATGTGCATGTGAAGAAGCCGTTCTTGGCTCGGTGCCTGTGGCTCAGTGGGTTAAGGCACCAGGCACGTACACCTAAGCTGGTGGGTTCGAATCCAGCCCGGGCCTGCCAAATGACAATGATGGCTGCAACCAAAAAATGGCCTGGCGTTGTGGCAGGCGCCTGTGGTCCCAGCTGCTTGGGAGGCAGAGGCAAGAGACTCGCTTGAGCCCAGGAATTGGAGGTTGCTGTGAGCTGCGATGCCACAGCACTCTATTCAGGGTGACAGCTTGAGGCTCTGTCTCAAAAAAAAAAAGAATCCGTTCTTGACTTATTTTTATACAACTCTCTTCTTCTATCCTCATTTGATTAACTTTGTTATAAAATGAAAGAAACAAGAAAGGCCTTTCTGGTAGAAACCAGTTCTAAGGATGTAATTCAAAATGCAGGGGAAGCCTTGGGCACATAAACTGTAAATGGCCTAACTATTCACCAACAAGGGTTAAAAATCACAAAATATCCATTTTGTGGAAATTTATGCCACCATTAAGAGGAACAGTTACAGTAGGTTTTTATTGTATTTTGCTTTTTTTTTTTTTTTGAAACAGAGTCTCATTTTATTGCTCTGGGTAGAGTGCATGACATCACAGCTCACAGCAACCTCAAACTCTTGGGCTCAAGAGATTCTCTTGCCTCAGCCTCCCAAAGAGCTGTGCCTGCCATGATGCCTGGCTACTTTTTTTTAGAGATAGGGTCTCACTGTTGCTCAAGCTGGTCTCGAACTTGTGAGTTCAGGCAATCTACCTGCATTGGCCTCCCAGAGGGCTAGGATTATAGGTGTGAGCCACCTCACCTGGCCAGAGCAGTGGTTATCAAAGTGTGGTGGGTTCCTAGACCCACAGCATCAGCACTGCTTGGGAACCTGTTACACAAACAAATTCTCAGGCCTGACCCCCCCACACCTTGGAGTGGGACCCAGCAATGTCTGTCTTAACAAGCCTTCCAGGGACTCTGATGTAGAAGAATCTGAATGATGTGTTACGTGAAATGAAGGATTCTGGATGATACAGGCAGCATAATCATCACTATGTAAAATGTATTTGGGTACAAGAAGATTGGAAAGGGGTCTGCAAGAGTTATCTCTGAGTAATAGGGAACTTTAAAAATTATCCATTGGTAAGTACATTCTTTTATAGTCATAATCCCCTATCCTAAATGGCGGGTTATGATAGATAGATAGATAACTAATTGATGGATTGATGAAGAGCCGGGAGGTTGGCAGAAGCCATAACAGATGGCTGTGCTGTGCAGGAAGGGCATGGACAGACATGGGGCTGCATAGGGGCCACCTACCTTAGATATAGGGTAGCCACACACGTGGGTGGAGGTCACACACTGGCGCACCGCACCCACAGCCACAACGCTACTGAGGCGCTGCACCTCGTGGAGGACAGCACAGGTGTAGGGTAGCTGTTCTCGGTCTTGGTAGCAGACAGCAGAGGCAGCACCTAGCACCTCATCCAGCTCCTGCTGCACCCGGTCTGTGGGCAGCTCTGTGTGAGTCTGGGGAGGGCACCTGAGGCCTGGCCTCCCCATGGCACCCTACCACCCTCATTCCCACCCAGAGATTGTCCCTGCTCATGACCCCTGGGTCACTCCACCCTCTGCCACCTCCCCTGCACGCCTTCTCTGAGGCAGAGCTAGCCTCTTGTGAATGAGATTTTGCAGGGTTTTCTTTTCCAAGGGATACTTGAGGGAAGGGAAGGGACCCAGATTTGAGCACCCACTATGTGCCAGGCACTCTGTATACACCTGGTAGGAACTATTATCACCATGAGGAAACCTTGGTTCTAACAGGATATTTTTGCCCAAGGTCACAAAACTGGTAGAGCCAGGATTTGACCTTAGGTCATAGCCAATTCCCTGAGAGAATTCCAGCCACCTTTTTCCCTCCATGATTGTGATCTTGAGGTGAATGTTAGCATAGAGCCTGGCACTTAGTAGGTGCTGAATCATTACTGAGTGAATAAAATAATGTTGCCCTATTTTACACTGATTCAGAGAGCAGCAGGGAGGGAACTAAAGCCACTCCTGCCTGACTCAAAAACCTCTTCTTGTACCACAGTGGTGAGAGAGACCAGGACCCACGCCTGGGACCTTAGAGCAGAGTGAAGGGGTGGCATGGCTCAGAAGGGTAACAGGCATGGGAAGGCAGGGTGAGGGCCCTCACCCTGGATGGCTCTGTGCTGGACCATGTAGATGAGTGCCCAGCGCAGCGTGGTGGCTGTGGTGTCGGTGCCAGCCAGAAACAGGTCGGTCACCACCTGGATCAGGTTCTCCTCGTTGAATGTGGAGACAGGGTCATCCATGGCCTGGTAGGTGGATGATGAGTGGGCTAGGGGAGCAGCTTTAGGTCTGACATTCTCTCCTAGCAGAGCCCTGGTGTCTCTTTGAGGCTGACCTATTCCAAGACTTGTGGGACCAAAACTCCTTGGGGGTCTGACCCCTCAGGAGGACCCGAGTCCCAGAAGTACACTAACTTTTTTTTTTTGAGGTAAGGTCTGACTATGTCATCCAGGCTGGACTTGAACTCTCAGACTCAAGAGATTCTCCTGTCTCACCTTCTGGTAGCAGGGACTATGCCCCAATTTGTGATGACTTTTGATGGGGGACTGTCCCTGACATTAACCAGGTCCTTTGCTTCTTGCCTACCCCTGTTTGCAGAAGCCAGCCCTGGCCTGGGAAAAGATAGGGAGGTAAATCCCATTTGAACTCACTCAGGGAGCCTTCAGGGTTCTCTGGAAGCTTGTAGACCAAGACAAAGATGAGGAACGAAGACATGGTTCAGAACCAAGGCACAGCCTAGAAAGACAGCCCCCTCTGTTTCTTGGCAGCTGCTCCAGGCCTACCTTAGTGATCTGGGCCAGGTAGCAGCTGATGAAGTCCTTGGGGGCCTCAGGCGCCCTAAGCTTGTGCCTGATGATCTCTTGTTGGATGAAGCCCCTCACAGCCTCCTGGTACCGGAATATCTCCTGGTGGGGTCCTGGGAGATGGCGGAGGGCCCAGGGAAACATGTCGTATAGCTGTGGGGAGAGAGGCCCCCCAAGGCCTACTCAGATTCAGCCCGAGTCAATGGGCCTCCAAAGTGGGTGGAGGCCTCTGACATAGGCAGCTCAGGGCTGCCTCTCATCTGGAGTCCCCCAAGATAACCTAGACAGAAACAAGAGCAGTGGCAGCAGTGATCGTGCCCTGGCCTTAGCTGGGAGGTTGCAGGCCCAGAAAGCTGCATTGCTGGGGACGTGACCTGCCTCTTACTCCCTGCCCAGTCACGCTGAGACACATAGAAGAGGATTGATGCTGTGAGCATGGCAGCCTGCTGAACAGAAGCCGTCTAAGCGACCCAGAATCAGGCTCCACGGTCTCTTTCCTGCCAGGCCCTGGCTGAGGCTCCTGCTGCCTTGGGCCCGGCTGTCCAGTGGCCTGCATACCTGCCTCCCCCAATGCCAATTACCCGGCGCCACACGGTGCTGACAAAGGCCAGGCCAAAGTCGATGGCTTGAGTCAGTTCCTGGAAGGTGGGATCCTCCGAGAGGAAGTGGTGGCCAAACACAAGGGCCCCAATCACTCTGGCTGTGGACCTGACAATGGATACCTGAGGGTCGAAGGGTCTACCTGAAAGTAGAGGGGTAAGCTCAGGCTGAGGCGGCATAGCAGCAGTGCCCTCTGCCTTGTGTCACGTGCGTGGACAGCCACTCATTCTCATTCTCATTCATGCACTGTACAAATGCGTACTGAGCACCTTCCACATATCGGCCAGCTCTGTGAAAGCTGCTAGGTTTGCAGAGAGAGGAGTGGGATGCAGACAACAGAATGTAGACAGGTATGCACAGGCGGGGACAAAGGGTGGGGGACTAGCTGTACCTGAGATTCAAGGAGGACTTCTTGGGGAAGGTGACCTCAGCCAGATCTGAAAGAGGAGCTGGAGTTTCTCACAGGGAGGGAAGGGTAGCAGGCTGGGTCATTTGGAAGGGTCAATACCATGTGCAAATGGTTGCAGGTTTGAAAGGCATTGGGTGTTATTGGAGAACGTGTCACCAGCTACAGCCATCTGGGCATTTCTGGTCCTCAGCCGGCCCGCCTCGGAGAAACTCCCACTGCACTGTGGTAGCTTAAAACTGCTGTTCGCGTTCCCAGGCTTTGTGGACACACGCACACCGCGGCACGTGCAGCAGGCTCCGCCTCCTCCACGTGTGCGTGAGGCGGGGGATCAAGTCTCGCTTACCCTGCTCCTGGCGGAAGGCTTCGGCCAGCTCCGCTGCCTCTTGCTGCACCTCCAGCGCCAGCTTGCCTAGGCCCAGCCCTCGGAGCGCCACCACGCAGAAGCGTCTCTGTTGCCGCCACGTATGCCCGTTGCTGCAGATGACCCCTGAGTCCAGGGCGAGGTGGGGTGAACAGTCACCAGCCTCTCCCAGCCTCCTAGGCCAAGACCACTTGGCTCTCATCCAGGCCTAGCGGGCAGACCTACCCCTCCAAATGACTTTCGCAGCTAGCTCTGGGTTGACAGATGAGTGAGGGGGGAGCCTGGTACCCTCAGGTGGGCTCAGCTATGCCCCATCCCAGTCCACCAATGTGGTTTTGACTTTAACAGTCCCCACAGAAAATGGAGGACGAAATAAAGAAGGGGAAGGGGCTCTGCGCCTGTGGCTCTACGGGCTAAGGCACCAGCCATGTACACCTGAGCTGCGGGTTCGAATCCAGCCCGGGCCCGCCAATCAACAATGACGGCTGCAACCAAAAAATGGCCGGCCATCGTGGCGGGCGCCTGTGGCCAGCTACTTGGGAGGTGGAGGCAGGAGACTCGCTTGAGCCCAGAAATTGGAGGTTGCTGTGAGCTGTGATGCCATGGCACCCTATCCAGGGTGACAGCTTGAGGCTCTGTCTCAAAAAAAAGAAGAAGGGGAAGGAACGGGGGCATTTGCTGAGCCAGGCACTGTACCAGACACTCCCAGGAGTGTCAGCCGCTAGGTCTCCCCACACCCTTAGGACATGACAGCAGTCATTATTCGCATCTGACACAGGAGAACACTGAGGGCACAGTGGGGCTGACTTGCCCAGGTCACACAGGACGCAAAGGGCTGAACTGAGCTGAGACTTAAATCTGGGTCTTTTGACCTCGAGAGCTGGTTTCTATTCACACCACAGGGACATTGAGGAGACTTGATCCTCTCGGGAGTGCCCTCTTTGTTAACAGTTCTGGGCCAGCACTACTCCCTGAGTGTAGTGGCCAGCAGCCGCCCCCATGCCCAACATCAAGTACAGCCCTGCCTCTTTCTCCAAACAGGTCCTGGAAGAGCGGGCTGAGGGGCCTGCCGGAGAGCTGCTCCGACTTGGAGACCAATGCCTCTTTCACCGCCTGGAAGCCGCTCAGCACCACGACAGGTGTCAGGCCTACCCACACGGTGAATACATGTCCATGAGCCCGGGCCAGCTGCAGAGAGACCAGGTGACACTCACCTTTAGGGCACTATCCCAGAGCACCTCCACCCCTTTTCCTGGATAAGCCTCCCATGTGCTTGGCATGATCAGGGCCCCGCACCCTACCCCATCAGGCCTGGGAGCTGGTGTCCTGTGTGGGCTATACATGTCACTTGAGTCCACCCTCAGCATCAGTGTACAGGAAGAGGTCATCTCTATTTTATGGCTTAAAAAACATAGGCCAGAAAAGGTAGCAAAGGACCAGGACCTTAAATCCAGGTGTCCCAACTCCCATGTCCTTCCAGGGAGTAAGGAGTCTGAAGATCATAATTTTCTGATATCTTGAACCAGATACTTTAAAAATATATTTGTTCAACATTGATTGAGAAGAGAGCCTTGCCAGGGAAAGGGCAGCGTGTCCTGCCCACTGTGGCTCTTTGCAGTCATTCAGGCCCGGCTCACTCAATTCAACAGACACCCTCCACCTATCTGTCTATCCTGGAGGTGGCTTTGTGCAGCAATTACTTGAGTAATGGTACTTGAGTGTGTCCCTGTGAGTCCCATTCTCCCAAATCCCATCTCAAGTGGCTTTTCAGAAAATTCCTTCCACCCACAGTGTTCTCCGGGAGTAGATTCCTGCTCAGCATGGCTTTCTCCATTGTGTTACATGGCAATAGACTTCACTGCCCATGCAATACACCTACAATCCTACATTGGACAGATGAGGAAACTGAGGCTCAAGGTCTCTGAGCTAACAAGTGGCAGGACCAGGATTCACCCCCACATGTATCTGACCCCAGTTCCTTCCATTTCCAGCATCCCTGGGCTGAGAGGAAAGAAGGGTTTGTCTGCTCACCCCTGTAGAGTGTTCAACTCAAGGACAGATTGCCTACCTGGAGCAGCGTCTCTGGATGCAGCTGAAAGCTTAGTTGCCATAGGTTTCCAAGGATGGGGAAGGGGAATGGGCCAGGAGGGAGGTGGCTCCTTTCCCAGTAGAAGGTGCCAAGTTTCAGAAGCAGAAAGGAGACCACCAGGAAAGTCACCCCGCTGAGCAGGGAGAACATTTCTTTGGTCCTGTGCCTCCTGTCCTCCCCTTTGCTTCCCAGGCCTGAGGCTTCCTCCACCCTCCACCACCTTCCTCTCCCCATGGCTTGACCCTGTTTTTATGCTGGTGCTCTCAGCAGCGTCATGGAAGGAAGCGAACCCCAGAAGTCTTTCCCCACTGGAGTAAATCCATTTGGTCACACCAGTCACACCTGGGTCATGCCTTTCAGCAGGGCTGCAGGGTTCCAGCCTGGGACAGGTTGAGACACCTTCATCACTGTATTAGCATCAGCTGCAGCTCTGGCACATAGAGCTTATCGCTGGTGAGGCTTCTCTCAGCTCTGGCTGGGCTGCAGCTCAGAGAGGGATGGGGGAAGCCACTATCAGTGGCAGTGGCTCCCCTCAGGATATTCTATTCCATCTCAACATGCCTGAGGTGGGGCTCTCACTCCTGATTTCTTCTGCCCAGGTGCACAGCAGCCTCTCTTGGAGTCTCTCCAGCCTCTGGTCAGCTTAGACCTTTCACCTGCCCTGGATCCCACGTTTGTTAGTGGTCAAGTTCTGTAGCCTTTTCTTGTGTTTCAACTGTCCAGGGATCAGACTGCCCTGTTCTGCCCAGTTCTGCCCAGTTGTGTGACCTTGGGGAAGTAATTCAACCTCTTCCTGCCTCAGTTTCTTCATTTAAACAAAAGAGACAGGAGATAATTTTGTCTAGCTTCCTCATAGAGCTGCTGCATCACTGCCCAGCAGGAGATAGACGCCACATGCCTGTTGGGCGCTCACAGACACCATGCTAGCCAGGACAGGAACCCTTTCCGCTTGAGCGTTGCAGAGTCCGGCATCGTTTCAAGGGCGCAGAGCTTCAGTTTGGGAAGATATAACATTCTGGAGGTAGACGGTGGTGACGGCCATACAACAATGTGAGTGCACTTAATGCCACTGAATTACACACGTAAAAAAATTAAATTGGCAAATTTTAGAATGTTATGCATATTTTACTTAAATTAAAAAAAAAAAAAATCAAGGGACAGAGATGTTGGCAGAAGCCTGAGCCCCTAGCTGGGTGGACAGGGCTGTTGACAAGCCCAGGCAGTTCCCTCTGCCTGGAGTGCCTTCCCCCTGCAACTCCCCCTCTGCAAGTTCTGTCTTCGGGCGTCATCTCTAGTGGGGGTGATGGCTGTTGGGAGATAAGCTGAGATGGTGCCGTGTGACAGTGCCATGGATAATGTGCTAAGCTTGTACAAAACTGCTTTCTTCTGTTTTGATAAGTTGCCTTCTCCTCTTCCTGTCACGTTTCTCCCTCCTCAAAAGGAGTTGCAAGTCTCTGAAAGCTTCTCTAGCCAGCGCCCCCACCCATCCGCTGCCCCCAAACAGCCCTGCTTCGCCCATGCTGGCCATTGCCTTGTTCGGGCTGATTTCTGGCTCTGTTAGTTGCATGGAGTGTCCACTCCACAAATACCTGGTCTCCCTTTCTGATGAAATCAGACATGGTCAGGGTGGTGGGGCTACAGACAAGGTCTCTGTTTCTTTAGTTTCTTCAACAGTGTCAGTAATTGTTGACACTGCCAAGTTGCCGTTGAGGGAAGTGACTCGCTGATAGAAGGACCTGGCAGTCCCCTCGTCTGTCCCTCAGAGCTCCATGTTCCTCTGTGTGAGCACGTCAATGAGCCCCTTCTGAGGGTTCCTCTATGCTGCTTCTCTCCTGCAAGACCGGATTCTTACTTGACCACTTCCTCTGCGCATGGCTGCGTAAGCTACCTGAGGCCAAGGACCATTCACAACCCAGCAGACTCTCATTCTGTTCCCCAGACTAGACTGCTGTGATCTCAGCCTACCTCTCAGCAACCTTAAACTCTGGGGCTCCAATGACCCTCTCACCTCAGCCTCCAGCGTAGCTAGGACTGCAGGCACCCACCACAACACCCTGTTAGTAGTTTTTCTACTTTTAGTAGAGACAGGGTCTTACTCTTGCTCACGCTGGTCTCAAACCCCTGAGCTTAAGTGATCCACAGGCCTCAGGCTCCCAGAGTGCTAGGATTACAGGTATGAGCTGCCACGCCCAGCACACAATCCAGTAACCTAGTATGCTGTTGCAGCATGCAACTTTATTTATATGGTGTTGTTAATTTGGGGTGGCTGTGATGGGGGTTGCTGGTGGACACTAGGCTTTTGGTAGTAGATGAAAGCAGTTGAACAGTGGTTGTGGCGGTGACTATGGTTTTGGAAGCGGAGACAGGATAGAAAGATGGGCCTGCCATCTGCCTTGTGACCCGCTGATCATATTCCACTTGCACCAGCTATTGTCTGGTTATCTTGGAGAGGAATGTTCTTCAGAACCTCCTCAAAATCAGATACAGCATTTGAAGCCTTTTCAAGATGGAGAAGTTTATCTACCTAGTGGGAGACTTGCCTGCTCAACATTCCCAAGAATGTTGAACTTTAACAAACTTCCTCCCTCTCTTACCCAAAGGTCACGGTGTTCTGGCTGCTGAGGGTGGGACGTGGCACACCCAGTATACTGGGATAGAGTGTGATCAGCTTCCAGAGATGGGAGGTCACAGGGGACACAGATCTGGAATGGAGGACCTGTGTGACTAGCTCCTGCCTCACTTAGCCAAGGCCCTAGTGTGTGATTGTTCATGTGGCTTCCTCTGAGAGATGGTGGAGGTGGGCTACAAGATCCCCTCTTAAAGGCAACCCCCACAGAGTGCAACTGACCCTGTGGTAGCCCACTTCACGTTGTAACCCCCTCCCTGATCGTCTCCCTGTGACTCTAGCTATTTTGCTGCCCAGGCCATGGGTTGGCATGTTGGGAGATAAGCCACCCAACTATTTCCTGCTGTTTCCTTCTTACAATTCTAAACCAAGAGGCCAGGAGTGGTGGCTCATGCCTGTAATCCCAACACTTGGGAGGCTGAGGTGGATGGATTGCCTGAGCTCGCAGGTTTGAGACCAGCCTGAGCCAGAGTGAGACCTCATCTCTAAAAATAGCCGGGCATTGGGATGGGTGCCTGTAGTTAAAAAAAGGAAAAAAGCTAAACCAAGAATGGACAACATTCAGACCATTCCCTTTTGTCCCTCTAAAAACAGCTCAATTGGCTGAGCACCTTCCCTGTAGGAGATATTTTCATATCAAATTTCTGACTAATCCTCTCTGCAATACTCAGAAGATAAGAAATTTGCTGGCTCGGCGCCTGTGGCTCAACGGGCTAAGGTGCCAGCCACGTACACCTGAGCTGGCGGGTTTGAATCCAGCCCGGGCCCACCAAACAACAATGACGGCTGCAACCAAAAAATGGCCGGGCGTTGTGGCGGGTGCCTGCAATCCCAGCTACTTGGGAGGCAGAGGCAGGAGACTCGCTCAAGCCCAGGAATTGGAGGTTGCTGTGAGCTGTGATGCCACGGCACTCTATCCAGGGTGACAGCTTGAGGCTCTGTCTCAAAAAAAAAAGAAAAGAAAAGAAATTTGCTTGAGAAAGTGGGAGAGGCCGGATGCGATGACTCACTCCTATAATCCTAGCACTTTGGGAGACCAAAGAGGGGGATTCCTTGAGGTCAGGAATTCAAGACTAGCCTTAGCAAGAGCGAGACCCCATCTCTACTGAAAATAGAAAAATTAGCCAGATATTGTGGCAGGTGCCTAAACTACCAGCTATTTGGAAGGCTGAGGTCAGAGGATCATTTGAGCTGCAGTAAGCTGTGATGATACCACTGTACTCCAGCCTGAATGACAGACTGTCTCAAAAAAAGAAGAAAAAAGTGGGAGGGCTGCAATTCTAACCCAGGTCTTCTGTCTCCAAGTTGTTTTCTCTTTCTACAGCTGCCTCCCAGCTGAGACAGGCCAGCATTCTCAAAAGGAAGGCTACTAAAGGCCAAGAGAAACAGACACGCAGAGCCCAGTGCTAGTCGCGCTTCCAGAGGTTTGCATTTCTTATGTTAGTGTTTAATCTGCACAGAGTACCTCAGTGCCGCATGGGAGTGAACAGGGACAAATACAGGCAGCCTGCCTGCTTGCCTCTAGACATTCTGTGAAGTCCCCAAAGGACAGTAGTTATTCTGGGGAGGATTGGGAGACCGAGGAATCCCTGAAGGAAGGAGCAGCAGAATCAGAGGCCATATCCAGGCAGCCAGAGCAAAGGCCAGTGCTTAAGGACATGGCCCTGAATTGCTTATTTTATTATTACTGTTTTCAGAGAAAGTGTTTTCTCACTCTGTCACCCAGGCTGGAGTGCAGTGGTGTCATCACAGCTCACTGCAACCATGAGATTCCCGGGCTCAAGCAATCCTCCCACCTCAGCCTCCCCAGAAGCTGGGACTACAGCTTTCTGCCACCATGCCTGGCTAATATTTTTATTTTTATTTTTAAAGATGGGGTCTTGCTATGTTGCCCAGTCTGGTCTTGAACTCTTGACCTCAAACAATCCTCCCATCGCAAGTGCCTCCCAAGTGCTGAGATTACAGATGTGAGCCACTGTGCCTGCCTGTATCCTTTATCATTTCACTGTTTGACGGCTCCTAATGAATACTCTATCACCACTGACTCTAAATCTGTAGGTTTTATAGATGAAAATGGTGTGATGTCTGAGAGTTTGCAGTGAACTCAGCATCTAGGGTTCTGCTAAGTGTCCCAGTGGTGTTCCCATGGGGAGCTGCTTTCTTTCCGTTTGAAGGGGAGCAGGACAGCAGAACAACATTGTTGTGCTGACCTCTGAGTATTATTTCAGGGCCAGGGATACGCTTCGTGTCTGAAGAGTGTGGCAAAATCAACATCTTCCTCCTTCCCCTCCACACATACACCCAATGCATTTACGTGTTCCAGAATCCTTGAGAGGCTGAGAATTTTCCTCATGTCTAAGAGGGATTTATTGCGTGGACCATTATGTGTTAGAATTTATTGTCAACAGAGATCTTCTGGAACCATACTGCAGCTTTCCTCATGTTTCTGAGAATGACCAGTATTGGCCAGGGACAAAGTGTCAATACCCAAGGAGCGGCGTCTTTAGGAATACACACAGCTCAGCTGGGTGGGGTGATTTAGGGAATAGGTCCCAGGTATCACTTATCTTAGCCAAACATTGTTCAGCTTTCATAAGCGTGAATGCCGACGGTTGCATCAGATGCTTGTGTGGCTTAGATGCAGCAGCCCCTGCATTCTCGACCAGCTGATGAGCTCCCAAAGGAAGTATACATGGGGCTGCTCTAGGTGAAAGCCTCCCGTTGATCACGTCAAGGGCTTGGCCTGTGCCCCTGGGGGGCAGCGTGGTGGGCTAATCTAGGTAGTATGGTGCCTACGGACTCCGGTGGCTGGTCTGGACGAGGCCCAGGGCCCAGACACCGCTTTGCCATCAGCCCTTGGGCCCACATACTTACAATGGACCTTTGGATCTTACGACACTTGAGGTAAGGAAGGGTGACCCCAAGGTGGCACATACCAAGGACAAGAGAGAAAAAGTGTCTCTCAAAGACTCAGGGTTGGCCCAGGCACCTCCCCAGGGATGAGATCCTGGGTGCTGCTGACCCGCCAGCTGCATGTCTTAGACACAGAGGCACGGAGGGGTGGAGGGAGGGCGGGAACAAGGACAAACTATGTAATTTCTCTTCTTCTGTGGAATGTAAACTCCATGTGTCTGCTTTTGGTTTCCAGTGCCTGCAGTGTCTGGCACCTAATGGATGCTTAATAAATACGTAAATTTTTTTTGCGGGGGGAGGGGGGGACAAACACCTGAGGGGGCTGGAGTCCAGGTATTTGGGAAGTTGTGAGGAAAGAGACAGCTGGATCTGTGACTCTGGAAAGGTGGAGTCGGTGGAGTTCTTAGGTGGGTGGTGGTCATGGGTCCATGGGGATGTCAGGGGAAGACTCCCAGAGTGGGCCGGGTGGCATATTTTCTCTCACCAGCGGTCGGAAAGGCTCCAGGACTGCAGACTTCCAGATTCTTTGTCAAGGACACAAATGGGTAAGAGCAGTGTCCCCCAGACACTAGCCCTATGAACCAACCAGTCTAGGCAGGGTCGGTGCCTTTGCCCCAGCAGTTGTGTGCCTACGGGCCTACCCGCTGGCACTCAGGCTCCCTCTGCGCCGGGCCTGCAGAAAACCAGTTACTAGCTCCGATGGTTCTCACGTGGGTAGTAGCCAGTAGAGTCCACCCAAGGGGTGGAAGGGAGCTTGCCTGAGCCCAGACCACATGCAGAAACAGGATGCAGAGAAGACTCCAGGAAAAGAGGTGGTCCTCCCTCAATACACACTACCTCCCAGGTGGGAGCCAGTATAGACCGTGCCTTGGAACTATGTCCCTAAGGAGGCCAGCAGGATCCAGGATTTTCAGGCCATATTTACTGACTCACATTAGTCATAGTGTTAGAGGTGGAAGAATCCTTAGCGACCATCTGGTCCAGGACACACATTTACTCCTGAAAAAACTCAGACTGAAGTCAGGAGAGAAGAACAGCTTGAACTCTGGAAACAGGCTGTTTGGGTCTGAATTCTCTGTGATTTACTAGATACTGGAAGTGTGGCCTGGGAAAACTTCATCTTCATGAAACTTTCCTCACCAGCAAAAGGGTTTAATTATACTTTACCTTGTAAAGTGATGGAGAAATAAAATAAGGTCCTTCTGAAAGTGCCAAGTACTATGCTTAGCACACAGGTGTCCCTGAATTCTAGCCAAGGGAATTTTGATGGAAGCAATGTCTACTGTCATTAGGCCTGGCCCATAAACACTTTCTGCTCAACAGTCCATGCTCTCTCTCCCTGGTCAGCTCAGCGGATCCAGCTCAGCTTAGCTCCAGAGGTTGGCAGGGTGACCAGAGGGAGTGGGCCTGGGTTCCTGAATGAAGGTAAGAGCAGAACCCTCCCTCCACCCTCCAGGCCCCACACTGCTCTATGCCAAGAGCAGGGTTACTGCAGTAAACTGCTGAAAGCTTGGGGTTATTTGTTATAGATATTTGTTAGCCCTACTTGTTCTCCTTAAAAGCAAAGAATTAGGAGCTGGGGAAGCACAACATGGTGATGTGGAAATTGCCTTAAAAAACATCACCAGGTGTGGTGGCTCATGCCTGTAATGCTAGCACTCTGGAGGCCCAGGCAGGTGGACTGCGTAAACTTAGGAGTCCAAGATCAGCTGGAACAACAGCAAGACCCCATCTCTGCTAAAAATAGAAAAACTAGCCAGGCATTGTGGCAGGCACCTGTGATCCCAGCTACTTGGGAGGCTGAGGCAAAATGATCACTTGAGCAATTTGAGGTTGCAGTGAGCTATGAGGCCATGGCACTCTACCAAGGGTGACAGAATGAGATTCTGTCTCAAAAAAAAAAAAAAAAAAATCAAACTTAAAGGCCAGCAGTGGGTCATGTGCCTGGGATGGGCATTACATGGGATTACAAATCCCAGCACTTTGGGAGGCCAAGGTAAAAGGATCATTTGAGGTCAGGGGCTCCAGTCCAACCTGAGCAATATAGTAAGACCCTAACTATACAAAACATAAGAAAAATTAGCTGGCTGTGGTGGCACATTCCTACAGTCCCAGCTACTTGGGAGCTGATGTGGGAGGACTGCTTGAGCCCAGGAGTTTGATGTGGTAGTGAGCTGTGATTACACCACTACACGCTAGCCTTGGTAACAGTGTGAGACTATTTCTGTATGGAAAAAGAAAAATAAGCTAGGAGGGTCAATAGAGATCAGGAATTCAAGATCAGCCTGGGCAACACAGTGAGAAGGTTTTGTTTTATTTTTAAGCAAAACATGTATGCTCAGAAAAGCCATAAACAATACAGCAATATAACAATGGCTATTCCTAGGTGATGGATGCTTTTGTAATGCTGTGTAACTACCCCCAAATGTAGTAGCTTTAAAAAACATTATTTTGCTCAGGGATTTGGGAAGGGATCAGCTAGGTAGTTGGAGCCAGTTCCACTTCCAAAATGGCTTCATGGGGTCTCCGGATAGTTGTACTGTTTACATGACAGCTGGCTTCTAAGAGGGAGGTAGTGTAAAATGGTAGGCCACATTAAGGGCTTTGTGCAGAACTGGCACAGTATCACTGCTGCCATATTCTATAGGTCAAAGTGGTCATAGGGCAAGGGGTAGAGAAATAGACTCTATTTCTGGGTGGGACAGTAGAAAGACATAGTAATGCAGCCACCTTGGAAAATACATCCTGCCACAGTAGGGCTACAGGCAATTTTGAGTTCCTTCAATGCACTTTTCTCATGTTCCAAATTTTATATAATAAGCATACATCCCTTTTATAATCAGAAAAAAAGGATACTGGAAGAAATATGGCACAAAACAGTGCAAGATAAAAGTTCTAGTTAGCTGCATCTTTTGTGTCCCTAAGCCTCAGTACCTTTAGTGCTGTCGTGTTTCCAAGTGATCGAGCAGAAAAGGCGTAGGAAGGGGCTGGCACATCATTAAGCCACTCACCCAACGCTGGGCATTATTTCTTGGCTTTTCTGAAGTCATTCCACATAGAAGTTACTCTATTTTCTGAAGGACTCTTTCCTTAATGCTGCTTAGTTTGTCTGAAGCAATTACATTCCTTTTTTGTTATAACCACAGTGAAAGTTGGTAACACTGATTTATGTTAATATTCATTTAGTATCCATGTATAAGGGGCTGTTCAAGAGTCAGATGAATAGTCTGATACTTATTAAGCATGTTTATGTGTAAAACTTAAGAAATGTAGGGAAGAAAATCAGTGATCACGTGAAAAGCAAAAGGAAATAAATCTTAGATGTGTCAGCAAAGTGTTGGAGGAACCCAGAGAGATTTGAAGAGCAAGGCTTTGAGGAGGAGACAATATTTGACCTGAGTTTTATTTTTTATTGATTTATTTTTTTTTGTAGAGACAGAGTCTCACTTTATCGCCCTGGGTAGAGTGCCGTGGCGTCACACAGCTCACAGCAACCTCCAACTCCTGGGCTTAGGCGATTCTCTTGCCTCAGCCTCCCTAGTAGCTGGGACTACAGGCACCTGCCACATCG